>JANIWD010000165.1:0-20600 GCA_030557875.1 Candida neerlandica
TATAATGAGAATTAACACCTAACAATATCATCTGCACCCACGTAAATTAGACTTCAATAATATCTTTTACCGCTGGCATTACGCGTATGTACTTGTTTAAAAAGAGAGTTTAGCATATACAGTGTTTTTTTCTTTGTATGAACCAATTGACCTAATTGTTTATACTAATATGGACAAAACTATTTGTACATAGTCACAAACAAATAAAATGAATAAGCGTACAATTAATTGTGTCATCTAATTTCGCGCTTTAGTTTAAATAATAAAAAAAAAGACTGTAATTGGTAGTTTAATGCTGCATTAAACTGAAAGTACAATGTACAGCAACAACTTATAATAGACAACTCTAAAATAAAAAAAAAAAATTAAAACTTTAAAAACTTGCTCAGAGGGAAAATAAGAACTGTTAATAGAAGATAGAGAGGATTCACAGCATTCCTCATCATCGTCATCATCATCACGTTCATCCTCATCACCCAATACAGACCATGCATGAAGAGTAAGTTTGATGACTGACTTGGTTGAACACAAAACAAATATCTTATTTTAAAAGTATGCAAATGAAGAAAAAATTTTCCACTATCAATTTACAATTCTTTGTCTCTCACTCACTCTATCTCTTTGGCTTGCGCTCACTTTAGGTAAGTGCTTCTTTTTTTTTTTTTAGTTTTAGTTTTTTTTTTTTTTTTTTCCGCTGCTCGTAGGGCACGAGAGGCGGACCAAAGACAATTTAAAATTTAGGTCGAAGGTGAACAAAAATTTGTAACCACAATGCAATTCATTACTCCCATAACAAGCTTTTCCTTTGCTACACAATATCAATCTGCCTAATGTAACCCTTTGGGATTAAACATTGTTTATAAAACTTTCAATGCTGCCATTATGAACTGAAGTTTTTATTCAATAACAAAAATTGCTGTTAAATTGTTTTGGTACAAGAAGGATATCGGATCTCTTTATCATTACAAACAATATCCATCTATCAGACCCATAGGTTGGAAAGAAGAGACGATACAGAAACGAGAACGGTACTTGTGATTTGAAATGCATATCGCCATTCATCCTAAAAAAGCTGAAATTCAAATTACTGGCTAGCAAGACTACAAACCCACAGAATTGTAACCAATTGTCTTACAGTATACAGGTGGGCAAGTTACACGAAACAAACCTAATTAGGGCGTCGATTTTGTGGAATGTTGTTCTTGTGAGTAAGAAATTTCAGGCATTCCTCCAGCAAATTAGGAGGTGCTCTCCGTTTTCCCTCTCTGTCTCTTTCTCTCTGTTATTCTGTAAGTTGGCTTTTTGTATTCTTTTTTTTCTTTTGTTTTACACCCATCTACATACAGGACACATATATTGATGCAGCATGCATTGTGTGGTATTTGTGATTTCTTTGTTATTAAGACTAAACCAGAATTCAAAAATTCATTTTGTTCTTTAATTGGTAACAAAACTAATATCCAACTGCAGATTTAGCTACACTTGGTTATGAATCTTGACCTGTGATTCGTACTAAAAAGATACTCAATAATAATACAAAAAAAAAAAAAATTAACCAAAAATGAGCTAAAAAAAAAGAAAATTCTCAATAATGGTGATTTGTATATACAAATGTATGAATATATAAATATAAATTAATGCCTGCCGTGACCCATTTTCAGTTTTTCCTCCCCCCTCCGAATCAGCCTACTCTTTACCAACCTTCTGCCCACACACACACCCACACACATTCACTCACTATCATAATTGGTTAAAAACCACATCTATTATATTATCCCCAAGAACTATTAACTGGCTTCCTTTTTTTTTTGACTTCCCGGTTTACCTTTTAGCCTATTCCCATTATTTTTTTTCTTATTATATTTTTATATTATTTTTTTTTTTTGACATTGAGATAATTCTCCTACCCTTGACATTATTCGTTCCACTATCAGAAGTCAGCGCTCCCAAATTAAACCGCTGATACAATCACTTCAAGAGAAACCCATTTGCCTTTGATATAGCACAGGCTACATTTACTTTCTTGTTTTGTTTTTACACTAAAACTTAGAGAAAGACCCCCTTCAATTGAGCTCAATTGCTTACAATAGACATTAAATTGTCACATTTCTTTAGAAGCTTCGTATTTTCATAGCATTTTTGGGATTCCGGAAACTCAAAAGCTGAAAGTTGAGAACGAAACGACCACAAACTTTTATTGGTGAAAGCTTAATATTAAACTTTGAAATACTTGAAAAGCCAAAAATACAACTATTCAGAGTTTTAGAGTTTCGTTTTTAAATTAGTTCTATTTCGACTCCTTCGCTACGATTATAAAAGTATCCTAGAAATTTGCTTTCCATTCGGTTATTTATTACTTACAAAATAATAGAGAACAAGAAAAAACTGAATAGCATTCTTTAAAAAGTAAAAAAAAAAAACCTTGTATTCATGAATATGGTAAGTGACAATAAACCTGATCAGGATGATCAAGGATCTTTTAAAGACTATAAAAACGTTTCGATAAACCAAATCATCAGAAAATCTCAAGACAATAAACTCACCTTACCTCCTTTAGGTGTTAAATCTGACGCCCAGCAACCACAACCACAACCTCAACTGCAACATACACCTCCCCAATCTCAACCACAAGCAGACTATACCTATTCAAGCTTTCAGAACCAGTCGTACGAACCATACCGTCAAATGAGCATATCACAACAACAGCAACCTCAACAACAACCTCAGCAACCCCAACAACCAACATACGCGTCACCATCGCAATATCCAATGCCTCAGCAATCGTTTTCCATTGCCAACATATCCCAATATCACCCTCAAGCATACACCACCCATTCCGAATATGATCAACAACAAATACAATTACAATTACAGATGCAACAGTCTTTGCAACAACAAGCCCAACAACAAGTTGCACTTCAGCAATCACAAGTTGCAGCAGCACAATCCCAGGTGCAAACATCTCAGCATTCAATGTTAGCAGATAATAAACGCGGTAGGAGATTTAGAAGACGTTACAATCAAATTGTCAGGAAATACCCTTGCTCCTTCCCTGGTTGTATCAAAAGTTATGGGTCGTTGAATCATTTGAACACTCATATTGTTACCAAGAAGCACGGGCACAGAAAATCAAAAGCCGATTTTCAACATTCTCAACAACCAAAAGAAGAAAACACCACCAAGACAAGCGATATTTCTCAATACGCCCAGTCCAACAACGACTACACTGCAGGTAATTATTGGTATGGTTACGCGGGTCATTTGCGACCTACATCGTCACAAGCGGAATCTTTGTCGCATCAAGTACCCCCGCTGCAGAACAACAACTACATGTATTTTCAAGGCTACCAACAAGCAGCTGCCAGTACCAGCACAACTTCTGTTCCTGCTTCTCAGCCACCTCAACAACAACCACAACAACAGCTGCAACAGCAAATACCACAACAGCAATATGTTACCCCGCTTCAAGCACCTGTGGGTTCTAACACCGCTACATCTTCCATTCCTCAACAGAGAGTGATGATGGGTAATATGGGGTACTACCAACAACAACAGCAGCAACAACCACCATCACAACAACAACAACAACAACAACAACAGATTCCACAGTACTATCCACCGCCTCAAGTACAGCAACAACAAAACATGCAGCAATCACAACTTGCGAATAGTGATGGAGTTCAAAGAGTCCATGGTTTGGATGACAATAAACAGAACCAACATGGCATGTAAATTCCTTCTTAGATCACACGAACAACAAAAATCACTACAAATAAATTTTTAACAAGAGATTGACTCTCTTTTTGTAATAATAATCAATAATAATAATCATCATCGTCATAATAATACTAATAATATAATCTAACTATATATAAATTTATTTATTTATTCCATTCTTCCCTCCTTTTTTCAAATATTTTTTGTATTGTTTGTACTATATATTATTATACAAAAAAGTTTTCCTGCATACTTTTTTTTTTTTTTTTTTTGGCTTTCACAACATTTTGTTCAATTCTGCGGCTAAAGATTTTTTTTCTCTCTCGGTTCATTTTCGTGTCTTCTTTTTATGATCTCAGTTGTTGGTTATCGTTGGCAACAGATCATGGCAGACGAACCGATTACTGAGAAGGAGACACTAAATGATAACCAAGTGCCCATTGATGATTCTACTCAGGGAAACAAAACGGGAGGAAACCTAGATATGAAAAAGGATGACTCTCCGGATCCACAGGATAGAAGTGATACACCATCCCAAGATAATGAACGTCCTAAACCTAAGAAGAGACTTACATTACAGGAAAGATTAGCTCAGGCAGCTAAAGGAAAGAAGAAACAAGCGTCAGAAACACCTACTGCTTCACCTGCATTATCACGAACGGCAAGTGTTGAGGATATCAAGCCAACCTTTGCGTTGCAACAGGAACTTGATCAATTGAAGGCAGAGAATGCCAGTTTAACTGAAAAATTGAAGACCAAAGCCAGCTTTGATAAAGAAAGAAATGGGTTACTAGCAAAGATCTCTACAAAGGATGAGACTATTCAGCAACTTCTTAAAGAGGGTGAAGCATTGTCTGTACGAGAACTCAAACTCAATGAAACAATCAAAAAACTCAGAGCAACGAATCAAGATTTGGAATCAAATCTACAAGACTATAGCATTAAAAGCGAAGAATCTACATTGAAATTGGAAGAATTCAATGATTTTTTAAAGTTACATAGGTTTAAGAGTAGCGATCAATTCATTAGCAAGTTCCAAGAATTGAATACCGAGATAGCACAAGTGAAATCAGCCTTGAGCGATTCAAACGACTGGGAAAATAGATACAACGAGTTGTTGAAGAACTTTGAGGAAGAGACCCAATCAAGAAAAGATGCACTTAAAGAAACCAATGAGTTTAAGATCGAGTTGAATATGCTCAAGAGTCAACACAAATTGGAGTTGGATGCAAAAAATGGCTCTATCAAAGACTTGAAATTGGAAATATCAAATTCCAAACAAAATTTTACTCAAGAAATATCACGTCTTGAAGACAAAATCGAAAGCTTGAGGTTGGAGAACGAATCGAATGAAACCACGTCAGAGTCGACAAGAGACGAAGGAAAGGTAGATTTTGATGAGTTTAATAAACTTTCTGAAACCCATCACAACCTTCAAAAACAGTACTTGTCTTCTCAAGAGAACTGGAAAGCTATTGAGTCAAATTTGTTGCTCAAAATTGACAATTTGTCATCATCTGCTGAATCATTGAAAAAATCCAAACAAAAATTGTCCCAAGATTTAGCCAAATTGAATAGTTCATTACAATCACAATCTATAGAGATCAAAAACCTCCATTTGGAAATTGCTACCTTGAAAGAAGAAAAAAATCAACTTCACTTAGCCATTGATTTGAAAGAAAATGATAATGCTGAATTGAATGAGAAATTGGAGAAACTTCAATCGGTGTACAACCAAGAAAGAGCCAACTTGAATGCCAAAATACAAAACTTGACGGAGAAGTCGAAAGAAGAAAAGAAACCAGAAAGATTGAATTTGAATAGGGATTATTCCGTAAGTTCAGGGTTAAGTTGGGACAACGATATAAGGCTAGGTGAATCATCAACTACTCCTGCCATGAATAGGGACTTTTCCACCTTCCTTGACAGAAACATTTCGCAGACTTCGTTTACGGAGATTGGTGATGATCTCTATGATCGTGAACAATACTCATTCAACAGTCAAGTAGGAGGAAGTATCGGAGGTGGAAATGTCCCTTCTTCTTCCCATAGTAACAATATCCAGCTTGTTAATAAGATGAGTTCGAATATTCGAAGATTAGAAATCGAATTGAATACATTGAAAGAAGAGTACTCCAATGTATCTGAAGCTAAGGAAGAGGTTGAGCAGGAATTGTTGGAGAGCTTAAAATTGAACGATGAAGTCAAATTGTTGCAACAGGAGGTAAAAAACTTGCAACAAGTCATAGATAACAATGAAACCAAGGAACAAACAATGTTGGAACTTATAGGCGAGAAATCCGAACAAGTTGAAGAGTTAAAGGCAGATATAGTTGATTTAAAGGAATTGTTGAAATTGCAAGTACAACAATTGGTAGACCAAAGTCGTGTATAGAGTAAAGTTTTTTTTTTTATTTTTTTTTTTTTTCTACGTAGAGAGCATCTAAGGTGTGTGTATGTTTTATCCGAATCTCATCGTGAAAAAAAAAAAAAATTCATGGAGCTTGTAGATTTTTAAACCAATTTTCTTTCAGGTCACTCTGTTCCGCCACCTTCCCCTTCTCCCATCATGAAATACGCTGTGAATGGAACCAAAATTGCTAGTCTAATAAATAGAAATGGTAAAGATGAAATAAGAGTATACAGTCTTGACAAATATGGGCAAGCAGATGTTGTTGCATCAATTATGTTTGATGGGATAATAGATTTTATTTGGACTTCGCAAACCACCAGAAATAAGAGAACTTCCAATGGAATTAATAAAGAAAGTAAAGACAAAGATGTTTTGATAATCTTGTTGAAGAATAATGATCTTGTTACGGTTTCCCAGGGATCGGAAATTAATAGATTTAACATTGAATTGGACTTGAAAAAGCTTATAAAATGTGATGAATTCATATGGGTAACCACATCAGATGATAGAATATTGAAAATATCACCTAATGGACAAATAAAAGAAACTATACAAGGACCTAGTTTCACTACCATAGATATTCACAATAAAACAGTGGCATTAGGGAGTAGCAACTTGAATGTTGGGAAATTTTTGAAAGGAAAGTTTGTGAGTCACAAAGACTTCTCCATAGATGAAAAAATAAACACAATCATACAAGGACAAAGTATGGCCGTATTGACTAACGATAAAAATGCATATTTAATTCAAGACACAATTGAAAAGATTGCGGATGGTATCAACCACATCCAATTGTTGAACTACAAAGGTAAAGACTACATACTAGCAATCAACAACTCCATCTATTTCTTCAACGGTGGAAAACTTGAAAATCGTATTTCCAGCAATTTAACATTATCAGGTGTTGTTTGTGTCGAAGATTCACTTGTGGCTTTTTGGGAAGGAACAAACGAACTTTTGTTCAAACTAATCAACTGGGCTGATGATGAAATTGACATTCCTAATGGCTCCACAAAACAGATAAACGGTTCCAAAAAACACATTGTGGTCCCTAAAAATAAGGTGAAACGCATCGATAGTGAAAGTTTATTAAAATCATTGAACAAATTGAAAGACAATGGCAAGGTTATTGAACTTTGTTCTTCTGTTAACGATGTTACTGTTATTAAGAACGTTGTGAAAGAGATAGGGTTGAAATTGTTCCCAATTATAAGCGAAGGCGTCAGCAAGGATGCATCAAATACCAACCTCGCTACCTGGCTCAAGTGGATCTTGTTGTTCTACGGAGGCAGTCTTTCCGCTGAACAAGACGCAACTCCTGTCAAGGATTTGAAATCCAAGCTTGAAACAGAAACTAAACTTTTGTCACACTTGATTGCTATCAAAGGTAAATTACAACTTTTGAAGTTGCAGAATGAAATGAGAAAAAAGAGCCCAGTTGGAGAAGTGACAACAACTGTAGATGATGACAGTCTAGTTTACGTTAATGGTGAAGCTGAATAGAATGAAATAAAAATATACACACAAACACACACATACATACACTAGTCTATAATTTAGAGTATCTTTCGAAGAAATCTACACTGATTTTAGCCACAATTTCTGGTTGTTCTCTTTGCAAGAAATGACCCGCTTTTGGAAGAATCTTGACTTCTGCCTTTGGGTATTTTGCCAATTTGACCTTTTCTAACTCAGCGAGTCTTTTTGACATACAACCGTCTTCCTCTCCCACCAAGATTAATGTTGGAACTTTGTCAAAGTCAACTGGCCATCTTGATTTGATCAAAGAGTATGGTCTGAAAAGGTGTCTGTAGTAAGCAGTTACCGCATCAACGACACCGTCTTTACTGAATGTTTCTCTAATTTCCTCAATTTCATCCTGAGTAAAATCATAAGTTGGCGACCAGTATTTCCAAAGATAGCTAAGGTAGTCATTGTTTTTCGTCAATTTTGAACGATATACACTGGCAAGTTGCATCGTTAAAAAGTAAGACGATAAGTAGATCTGCTCTGGGGCATACCACAACAAGTCCCAAACATGAAGATTGGTAATATATGGGATTGCCAAAGTGACAATCGAGGTAAGCAACTCTGGAAACATACTGGCAGTCTTGAAACTAATAATTGCACCCCAATCATGACCAAGTAAATGAACTGGTTTTTTATTTCCTGGGTTGATTTCCAAAATCCAAGCCTTGACATCTTCAGCAATTCGAGGAAGCATGTATTCTTCTTCTGGACCAATACTTGATTTTTCATAACCACGCATTTTTGGTGCCAACAATAAAACCTTTTCACCAGTAAAGGAATCTTCCAAATATGGCCATGCCTTGTCGAATGTAGTGTTGATGTCTGGGAAACCATGAAGAAGGAAAATAACACGGTCCCATTTACCATCTCTTACTTCTGGTTCTGAAAGGTTGCTTTTAGTAGAAAACGATCTTCTACCGTTATGAAGTTGGAAGTTGTACTGTGACATTTCAGAAAACTATAGGAGTATGGAAGAGGGAAATATAGGAAATGGGAGGGAAAAAAATAGAGCACGGGGGAGGAGGGAGGAGTGGAAACCTTTTGAATTTATAGTCTGTTGCAAAACAAATTGCATGTGAGTAAGGTTTGGTCAACACTACAAGAAAAAAAAGCCCTTTGTTTGTGGGGAGGGGGGGGGATGCACCATACTCACAGGTCCAGTGTACCCATGAGATTCCACTCAACTACTGGTGCAATCATTTATACTGACAATTGTGCCACAAGTAGCTGTAATAGTGAAGTAACAAATAACAACAGATAGAAGGATAAAGACACATGGAGCTATAGGTACGAGCCCAACAATTTAGGATGTCTCGCTGTAGACGCTGAAAACCTTAATCCCAAATCTATACTGTTTCCAGTAATACCCGCACACTACGAGACAGCGAAACAAACAAAAAAAAAATGTGATTTGTGTTACATAACTATACATTATCACATAAAGCAGCTTAACTTAGTCATTAATTAAACATTGATGTGAACCATAAATCAAACTTGTTGTTTGCTCCCTACATAATATTTCTAATTCCTACTCTGTTAGAATATTGGCATTACTTGATCAATTGAAGAACAACAGGACTCTTGGTTAAGAAAAGTATCGCTCGTTGTCTAAGGGTAAGTGATACCTTACAATCCAGTCAAAGGGTCTACATGGTTGCAAATGTTAAATAGTACATATAAATGCAATATGATTAGAATATATCATTCTCATATGGACACTCAATACTGCTATGGCCATCTCTTTCGCATAATCCACACCAATCATTCTTTCCTTGACTAGGATCTATTGGATTTGAAGCTTTGTATATGGGCAATTCCTTTGGAACATCATCAATAACAGGTGCCATTAACTGTAATTCTGGCTTTTGAATTTGCTCTTGGAGACTCTTGTTTTCTGATTCAATCTTGTTATTAGCTGCTTGAAGCCCCCTGATTTCCTCGTGAAGTTCCCTATTTTCATTTTGAAGTTTGGTATTTTCCGTCTGCATACTTCTCATAGACGCGTCTTTTTCTTCCAATTGTTGCTGATAAATCGTTTCCAATTCGTCTAATGCAGTTTGCAATTCCTCAAGATCCTTCAATTGTGGACGAGCTTCCAACTCCCGTTGTAACCTATCTAGTTCTTTCTGTCTATCATCGATTTCAACACCATTGACTTTTTCACTTAAAAAATTCTCTATATTTTGCTCAAGATCTTTGATTTTGGAATTTGCAGCATGAAGTGAATCGTGGGATTGTTTGACTTGCTCTTGCTGAAATAAATTTTCCTGTTCTAGTTCTTGGATCTTGTCTTCATATGTCTGCATACCTTCTTGTTGAACAGCGACCAATTCATCCATGGCTGCTCTCCACTCTTCTCTTTGGATAGAAAAATTCTCCAACTTTTTCTCCTTGTCCCTTAATGATCTCTCTAATTCTGCTATTTCAGTTTCATACTTTAGACTGGTATCCTCTGATTTTGCGACGTTCTCATTTATCATGCTTATTCTGGCGTTTTGATATGATCGATTATTGATCGGTGTCAATGGCAGTCTCGAGGACAATCTATTGTTGGGTAACCCTGGATTAACCGATTTCAATCTATCATATGGAAGAAACAATCCACTTTTGGGGATCTCTACCTGAAAATAATTGATTCCATCAACAGACCCTGAATTCTTGCCTCGAGTTGTTGCCAATGTGCCTAGAAGTTCCACACCAACAAAAGTCCCACTTTTGCCCTGGATAGGACCAATATATCTAATAATTCCACTACCGGATGCACCTGGTATCGCTACTTTAGTGCCAATAACGTCACTCATGTTATGACTTGGCTCTGGATGGGTTGTGTGTTATCGTGAAATGTGTTTGTTTCAGACACCTAAAGAAAAAAAAAATTAATCATAATAATAATCAGAGAAAAATATACATAAAAAGGTCGTGTGTTCGCACGATCTACCAAAAGTAAGGGTTTCGTGTTGATTACAGTACTATAAAATTTTTTAATACATAATCGATTTAGTTTGCTTTAACTTCTTTCTCAACTTTAATTTGGAAAAATTCGAAGGCACATGTTCTTCTTTGGCCTTGGTTTTTCCTAACTGACTTATCTGGGAGACCAAGTTGTCAACCTCTTCAGTTCGATCCAAAATCTGTTCATTGATTTGGAAGACAATTCTTTCAATGTTATCAATGGTTTCAAGGTTCATGGAGTTCTTTGCCTTCAAGGGCATAAGCATAGTCAATAATTTTTGCTCGTCAGTCTTTATTTGAGCAATTTTTTTACGCAATTGTGTCCTCATGTAATCATCCTTCACATCTAACGGCCTATTTTTGAGTACAGGAATGTTTTGCGCGTCGTTTTCGGCAATGACCGCCAATTGGCTATAAAGTTTATCAACCTTGATCTTTTCGTCAAAACTTTTCTGAATATCCATACCCAAAGTGTTTAATCTGAGTAACTGGTTTTCCAACTCTTTCCTTTTCTCAAGAAGGGGAACTTTTGCCAGTGCCAATTCGAGGCTGTCAACAGTCACAAAATTCTCTTTCTGGCCATTTACATACTTACTCAATAATGTGCCATTCTCGGTAAGTATCTTTAAATTACCTTCTGTGTTTTCGATAATGTTTAAAGTCTTATTCACCAATTCATTTGTCGATTGGTTATTTGTTGGTTTGGTGAACCCTTCAAACACCAAGAACTCAGCAGGTTTTGTTTCAAGTTTGACTTTTTGAACTTTCTCGGTGACGTCTTCTATTTCCTTCTCTGTAGATTCTTTCTTATCCACCAAACATAAATCAGTAAGTACATATTCTTCTATCTTGTTGTCCCCTAATGCAGGTGATGCTCTCTCTTCTGAGAACCCCTCTTCTTCATCCGATTCAATGTCAGCACTCGTAGTCTCTTCTTCTTCATCTTCATCTTCTACCTCTTCACCTTCATGTTCGTCTCTTCTAATTGTCACAGGCTCTTTATTGAACAGAGCATCACCAAAGAAGGTCTTGGTATTTTCTGCAAATGAATTTTGAGTGAATACATTTTTACTTGGAGATCCAATTGGCAGAGCTTCATTGACGGTAGTTTCTAACGATGGCTTCAACAGTGACCCGAGATTAGCAAATGGAGACTCTTCTTTCTTTCCGATATTAGCAAATGGAGATTCTTCTTTCTTTCCAATATTAGCAAATGGAGATTCTTCTTTCTTTCCAATATTAGCAAATGGAGATTCTTCTTTCTTTCCGATATTAGCAAATGGAGACTCTTCTTTCTTTCCAATATTAGCAAATGGAGACTCTTCTTTCTTTCCAATATTAGCAAATGGAGACTCTTCTTTCTTTCCAATATTAGCAAATGGAGACTCTTCTTTCTTTCCGATATTAGCAAATGGAGACTCTTCTTTCTTTCCAATATTAGCAAATGGAGATTCTTCTTTCTTTCCGATATTAGCAAATGGAGACTCTTCTTTCTTTCCAATATTAGCAAATGGAGATTCTTCTTTCTTTCCGATATTAGCAAATGGAGACTCTTCTTTCTTTCCGATATTAGCAAATGGAGATTCTTCTTTCTTTCCGATATTGGCAAATGGAGATTCTTCTTTCTTATCTGACGACGGGGTATTGCCAATCATCTTACCAAATGGTGATTCTAATGATTTATCATCTCCGAAAATCGAAGTCTTGGTATCAGCGAACTTTGCAAAACCTGAAGAAACAGAAGTTCCTGGTTTTCCAAATCCACTTTGTCCAAAGCTGGTTGAACTACTAGTAGAGTGCCCAAACCCCGAGTTTCCAAATCCTGTACTTCCAAATCCTGTACTTCCAAATCCTGTACTTCCAAATCCTGTACTTCCAAATCCTGTACTTCCAAACGCTGATGTTGATCCCTGGTTCATCGCATTGTTCTCGCCAAATCCAGTAGCGCCAAATCCAGAAGTGGTGCTTGAAGATTTATTACCAAAATTAGTAGGTCCCAGTGAAGACTGTGTGGTGGTCTTTGATGCATCGGTATCTATTGACTTTGGTATTGTAAAACCACCAAATGCTGCTGACTTGGTTGATCCAAATGGATTCTCAACTGGCTTGGTTTCAACAGGTTCCAGGGCTATTGTTGGTTTGGCTTCTGGGACTTTAGATTGCTTGGATATATTACTGGAAGTATATTCGATAGCTCTCAGTAACGACAACTGGTCATTCAATAATCCAGTTTTATGGTAGATCCACCATGAAATCAAACTACCCGTGTGAAGCAAAGCGTATAACTTTGGCAATTTTCCAGTAACTTCGTCAACTCCAGGGCAAGGTTCGGATACAATTGATGAAGACTCGTGTAAAGATATTGCAAATCCAACTGGTGAGCAATCGTCTCCCGTATCATCATCTAAAGGAAATTGTGCACGATTTATGTCTTCGGATTGGCTACAGATTTGAGGGGTCTTTGTCTCTAAAATCCCCACGTCAGTAGCTAACGATGTAGTTATGAACGAGTAGTTATCATTCCCATGCCATTGGGATATATTGGCACTATAGCATGTCAAAACTCTAGCCGTAGAACTGAATGCAGGCGCGATATCAATATCAGTAGCAATATACCCATCGGCACTCTCCTCGAATAAAAATGACTTCACTTCATGATCATCTAACTCGGCATCGCTTCTATCATAAGCAACAAATAAATACTTTTCACTCACAGGGAACATGTCCACGATACCAAATTCAGACACATCTTCCACTGCAACTTTCTTGCTATTGATCTCGTAAGGTTTGTCCTTCTCGGCGTAGACATACAGTGATTTGGTCCAACAAAAAGCTGACACATTGGAGGCAATTTTCTTTTCATCAAGAAACAATTCGTTTTCAGTATTCAATGCTAAAATGCCAGATGTAGATGGTGATATATCGATGAATCCAGACTGAAGATCTTGAAATGTGAAGTCCTTGTTTCGAAGTTGATCTATTGTAATAGTCTTGATGGTTGAGTTATCCAACACAAACAACTTGTTATTTGCAAAATGCAATTGGGTAATGCTAAAGTCATCACCAATGGTAATTTCATTTTGTTGTGGGTCGCTGGATTGCAAAAGTTTCAATGATTTACCGTTGGAAGCTACTATCAACTCTTCGTGAATGGCAAGCAATCTCAATGGTTTGCTTCCTAAACTTTCTAAATCCAATGCATCAAATACCGGAATGCCATGCTCTTTGGTGTCCAACTTGAATCCCAAATCTTCTGAAATTATTTCCTCAACTGACATTGATGATGCTTAAATAGGAAGGTGATGTGATTGGGAAGGGTTTACTGGTTAGTGGTAAACTCTCAGGCTCCTAAAAAAAATCTAGAGAGCGTGTACGAGTAGAAAAAAAAAATCAAGCAACAGTGATGATGAATGGTTCAACATACACGACCCACCATATACTTATGGATTGTTTGTTCTCCTATTATTGACAACTGATACAAAAATCATTAGAAAAGGGTTATGGAAGATGGGTCGGTATAAGCAAAGCATTTCATGTTGGCAAGAGTTTGAAATTCTTTTCTTTTGGGGAAGATTTGTATTAATATCTGAGCAATTCAAGGACAAAAACACGTTAATCTATCAACATTCACAAATATGTCACCAAGAATAAAATAAGGAAAATAAAAGTAAACTACAGTGTTTTTTTCTTTTTATGAACCAATTGACCTAATTGTTTAAACTAATATGGACAAAAATATTTGTACATAGTCACAAACAAATAAAATGAAGAAGTGTACAATTAATTGTGTCATCTAATTTCGCGCTTTAGTTTAAATAATAAAAAAAAAGACTGTATCTAGAACACCACAATTGTATTTTTAGCTTGAACGCCGGTGATGTTTTATTGTATCGTGTTTCTCGGTGAGTTTAAAAGTTTCTCGGAATATTGCGAACATTTTCCATACAGCACGGTAGGAACGCTGCATGGTCCCGGATTTTTTTTTTGTAGGTCTTGTGGAACCAACTAAGATGGCTGTGGTGATTTTTTTTTTTTTTTTTAACAGTTGTCAAATTGGGGGGGCACTATTGCCTCTAGTGGAGAATTATGTATTACGAATAGCAACACCACAGAGGTAAATTTCCGTATTCCATTCTACTGCTTACAAGCTTTACAAGTTTGACAAGTTTTACCGAGTTTATCCTGTGGCCCCCACAGAAGGAAGAAATTAGGTTTTTCCGAAGGAGGGCTGTTATGCCGGAGAACTAAAGTAGTGGGGGAGGTTTGCCGTATTGAGCGGAGGGAACGCAAGGTGGTCAGCCAACAAAATTACAAAACGACAGGAGAAAGCGCCAGACGAAAAACTCAGAAAAATTTCCGAACAAATTTCCGAGCAGAAATCATGGAATAATTCTTGAATTTATATATATATATATATACATACATTTAAGCTTTTCTTTTACATTTGTACAAATACTGGTTTCATTTCTTAACTGACCTCTTTTCCCAAAAAAAAAAAAAAAAAAAGCAAAAGCAAAATTAATTGCTTCCATCTATTTTACCCGTTGATATTATTTTATCGAATCAAATCCTACGATTCAAGTTTCATTCTCTAGCCTGAACAATAGCAAATACAATCTGAGACGGACAAAAAAGAGAGAAACAGGAAAAAAAATTATATATATATAAAAAACTTAAGACAAAACATTCACAAAAAAAAAAAACTAGAAATTCACTCCATACCCAGAAATATTAGTGAGATCAGGAATCATATTTACTCAACACCTTTTATATCATCAAGGACTAACATTAATCGAAAGCATCACGTTTTGCCATGTTTGGTTCACCATTTACTAATGGGTCGGCTCAGAAGAGTTCCACCCCAACATATTTCAAGGATAATGCCAGAAATGCCATCTACAAACAGTTACCTGTCATAACGTCCAACTCAGCACAGTCCATTCGCTCTGCGCCCCTGCAGTTTCTTCAGAATCGACGCCAACTGCTGCTGCATAGGTCTATGTCGTCATCATCTTCCATTTTTTCGTCAATAACAGGTGGTAAAAGGTCTGTACGATCGGCTCCTTCAATTTATTCCACTTCAACAGCCACCATTCCAGAGGACCTGGAGCCCGTGTCTGCCACTGTCGAGCAGTTGGTTAATGATATAGTGTTACATGAGAATCATTTCAAGACTGTTTCTGCACAAAACAATGTCAACAACCCGAACATTCACAACGGCACGATGGATATGGAAGAAATATACAAGATTTCGCTTGGCTCCGACTTGCAGTACCAGAACGTTCCCGAATCGCTAATCGATTGGAACTTGAATGTGACAAGATGTAAATTAATATTAACACAATTACCTCAAGTGACATCGACTGATAGCCCTTACAACCAAAATGCATTACCACAGTTGATTGGAGATTTGGCCACTCTCTGCCATATCATACTCATACAGCCACACATATCCGATAAAGAACTCATCTATACCTTGTTTTCTTCCAACGTATACCAAGAGCATAATTTGGATGCCAATTTCAAGAAATCCGTTGCCGAAATATCGGTGAAGCAAAGTCGACTCTTACAGATTAATAGTGATGCAGGTTCATCATCTTCAATCAACCCCGAACACTCATTTTTAAAGTTCAAATTCAAAGAGATTGCTATTCGAAACTACCTAATCAATCTTGCTGCCGCAGCCACGACCGCTCATGAATATAAAGTAAAAATGGAAGAGTATAAAGCCGTTATTAGGGCGCAACAACCCGACAAGAAGGTCAAGTTATCCAAGGAAGAAAAGAAAACGCTTTGGGAACAAGTACGACTGGATGTATTTAAAAGAGCTGGTTTATAGAAAAAGTATAAGAAAGTATATACAAATATAGACCTAGTACTTCTTTCTAGCATTTTTAACCTTTTTGTAGTGTCCTTTCCTTCCACTTGTCTTTGCTTCTTGTATTTCATGATACTTTCTCTTGAAGTATTTCTTGGTATTATCATCGTTAAGCAATTCTTGCACCATTGTGTTACCTCTTTGTTTTCTAGTCAATCTGGATGATCTGGAATCTGTATTTCCTTCAATAATCGTACCCATTTGAAAGTATTTTGGTATTTCCCATTTATCTTTCTTATAATGTCTTTTAGGGTCTAATGCACTTCTCTGTTTAATGATTTGTAAATCTCTCTTTATCTCAGGTGTCATCTCAGGCTGTTTCATATTGAACCATCTTGCATCACTGGTTTCTGTTTTCTTTTTCGGCACCACTATAGGATCGTGTATTTTTAGGGATTGTTTCTTGGTTTTGGGCACCAAGTTTTCCTTTATTTTAGGCAAGTTTCTGATGGTTTTTTCAATCGATTTATAGTCTTCAATAACAACCGTGGTTCGGGTTTCTTTTTCAAGTTCATTAAACAAGTCATCTAGTGACGTGGTATCTTCTTCCCTATGTATTTTCTCACTGAAAGACTCAGTTTCTGAGCTTTCTGGTATGGTATGGATATCATTCAGCATATTGGCGAAAGGAGCGATGAGGTTATTCCACAGGGAGTATCTATAGTTTTTTTTTTTTTTTTTTTTTTTTCAGTGGTGCGTATTTTTCATGACAGCCATTTTTGATTTAACAATAGGATCTAATTTTTTTTTTTTATTGATCGAAAAGTATACAACATATAACAATACAAAAAAAGTGAAGAGTAGTAAGAATAAAAATAAAAATAATAAAAATAATAATATATATAAAAAGTTATCATGCAATTTTTGTTATCCCCACACTAAATTCCATCAGAAAATCCACTGACAAGGGATTTGCTGAAACCACCTTCTTTAACAGCCAATTCGTAGTAGCCGTAAATGGTAGTAACAGCTAACAAGATAGCAGTACCAGAACCCAAGGTACCCATCAAGTCACAAACAACAGACAAAGCACCAATAGTGGCACCACCAAAGGCAGCAGCAATTGGGATGATCTTCTTCAATTCTTTGTAAGCAGAAGTGTCTCTGTGACCAGCAATAACCAAACCTTGTTCCTTAAATTGTTTGGCAATATCTCTTGGAGAGGTACCACTGATTTCAATCCAGGTGGTGGAGAAAACAGCACAAGAACCTAAGACAAAGGCAATGTAGATTGTGGTCTTGATTGGATCCAACAAGGCTTCAGTGAAGTTAAATGGTGGTTGGATGTAGTAAGCTAAACCACCGTTGGCGTACAATTGAGAAGAACCAGGTCTGGCGTCCCAAGTACCCAACAATTTGATGAACAAGTTGTTTGGCCATCTCATGAATAACAATTGGGAGATGATGAAGATATTGGAAGCCAAGGCACTTTCCAACATGATTGGGATATTGGAAGTGTAGAACAATCTAATTGGGTACATACCGTATGGACCTCTTTGTCTGGTGGACTTCATTGGTAATTCAATACGGAATCCTTGCAAGTAAACAACAGTGAAGAAAACAACCAAGGTGGCCAACAATTGGAACATGTTTGGTAAATTTGGTCTGTAGAAAGCTTCAATCAAGGCTCTCTTTTTATCTTTTCTGGATCCCAACAAGTGGAACATGGCAACAACAGCACCATCAAATTCGGTACCTTTAGCAGAAGAAGAAGTAGTTGGAGCAAAAGCTTTCCAGAAGACTTGTTCACAAGTATTGGTAGCAGTGAACAAGGAGACACCACTACCCAAACCGTAACCCTTTTGTAACAATTCATCTAACAAGATAACAATTATACTGGCAAAAACCAATTGCAAGATCAACAATAAACAAACACCAAAGCCCAAATCACTTGGTTTACCGTACATACCAGTCAAGACGTAAACAGTAGCTTGTCCAATAGCCAATAAAATGGCCAATAACTTTTGGGCAGTTTGGAAAGTTTCCCTGTCGTTCTTGTTTTGCATATCAACATGTATGATTTTAGTACCCTGTAACAATTGGAACAACATTCCCGAGGAAACAACTGGGGAAATACCCAATTCCATCAAAGTACCTCTGTTAGAGGCCAACATCATTCTCAACCAGAATAATGGATCACTGGAGTCACTAGAAACAATACCATACAATGGGATTTCAGACATGACCAAGAAAATCAACAAAGTGATGATCGTCCACATTACACGTTGTTGGAATTGAACTTTACGTTCTGGAGCAATGACCTCTGGCAAGAAAGGACTGAAAGGCTTCACTAAATCTAATACACGGAATCCACTCATTATTATTTGGGGTATTTTTGACACCTGGATGATGGATGATAAAAAAAGAAGGTGCTGAAAAAGAAGAACAGAAAAAAAACACACTGTTAAATAACAGGACAAGTAATTGAAAAATTATTTCACAACCGAACACGTCAATAACGTGAGAGTGAGAGTTAGAGTGAGTGGGTGAGTGAAAGTGACAACGAAAAGAAAACGAAAAAAAAAAATTTGAAAAATTTTTTGATCTAAAGCGTAGATTTCCTAAAAGGGAAGTATGTGTATTCGCTGGTGTATAGCAATAGCTCCGATCATTTATAGTGAAAATAAAAATGTATTTACACTCTGAAGCGTGCTTCTACTTGGGTTGGCTTTACATATTTGAGAGATCTTACTCAAGTGTTGTTTGACCAAAGTTTTGGTGACTTTCGGTGGTTTGGTAGTTTTCTTCCAATCCAAGTCAAAGTTTAAACACAACACTATGACAGCGATCCCAACACTTATATCACGACCTGAATCACATAGTATTGTACAAGGGAGACTGAGTTTTAATTGTGGTAGGATGGTTCTTAGCATGTTAGCACCCTTTTTATTGCTTGATATCTTGTAGTGTAATACCGATGAGTCCTTGCCCTCTGGGATATTCACAACAGAATAGTGTTCATGGAAGATAATAGTGGTTGCATTGGAATCAAGTTGGCTGTATTTGATATCATCTTCTATTTTCCCAATTGCTATCCCCGTATCAGCAAGATCAAAAATTTTGAACGAGGTCTGTGACAGCTTGTACGCCTGAATGAAATCCCGCAATTCTGAATCCCCAAGTGTGATATATCTATCGCTTACGATTGAATCACATATTTGCCAAAACACATCTGCTGTTAAGTGATTGGGTGCCCATAGTTCATGGTCATCGGCCGCACCTTGTACATAGTCGAAGGATATCATCTGCGCCTGGTTGGCGACTTGAATTTGTTTATGAACGTCGACTTTCCTACTGGCAGACACACAACAGATATTGTAGATATCATCGTCAATGG
The DNA here is from genome assembly GCA_030557875.1 of Candida neerlandica. Taxonomy (NCBI): domain Eukaryota; kingdom Fungi; phylum Ascomycota; class Pichiomycetes; order Serinales; family Debaryomycetaceae; genus Candida; species Candida neerlandica. The sequence continues at coordinate 19,828 of JANIWD010000165.1, forward strand.
TTTGTTTTCCACAAGAAGGATAATACCAGCTTGGAACCAACGGCTTGTCGAGCTTTTCACACCCATCAAACAACTGCATGCGTTTGACTTCATCCACGAATGCTGGTATTAGTTTCTTGATTGAATTGTGTTCGTTCCTAGAGACCATGGATGAAGGAGTCTTGAGCCAGTCCCCTTCTTTGTAAAGCACGCAGTTGACAACAGCACACCATATAGGGATGGTCTTCAGTAACGCGTCAGGCATGAGTTTGCCTCGCCTAGTGGAATCAACAAGTGTGATTCCGCCAGCGGATGTAATAATGGGGAGCAAATGCAAGTTCAACCGACGCAAAGAAAAAGTCCAGACATTAGTGTGTCCATCTGTGGACTTGAAGTAGCAAGTGTCCGCTCTATCTTGGGGAGGCACATACCAGAGTCCACATCGTTCATTGGGAACAAGTGGGTAAGGGAGCGAATCGTGAACTGTCTTGACAAAATGATAATCGTAAAGAATGGACTGGAGACGATTCTTCAATGACAACAGCGACTTTTTCAAGTCCTTGTTTATCTCATTGATGTCGTTATTGGTGTTGAATATGGGTTCAATAAGTGGAGCCATCGTAAGTTGCGATGAACTAGATGGAGGTTTTTTTTTTGTTGCGTCTGTCTCGATATAAACACAACAAGGTTTACGGGATGAATATACGATGCAGAGAATGATTAAGTTTCCAATGTATTATTGAAGGTATAAAATAAGGACTGACACAAGATATACTAAACAATAGTAATGAAAA
>JANIWD010000166.1:0-20356 GCA_030557875.1 Candida neerlandica
ATAGAGGTATATAGGAATTTAGAGAGTTTGCATTAGTGTTTTAGAAATATATATATAAAGTGATGATTGATTTTACAAATGGGTTTCCTTTGAATATCATGCTAGTGTATTGCAGCTGTGGTTTATTTGAATGTTTGGTTTTCCCACGATAAAAAGCCGCCTTATATAATAATAATAATCACACACATATTTAACAAGACAAAATATAATGTACTCAATTTTTTTTTAAGCGATTCTTTCTCCCCATAGTAGTTAATCATGATAAGGAGGACTATTTTACGAAGGACAACTCATCATAATCCAAATCTAATAGTTTTACGATATATATCCAAAGATGTCGCACCACCTCAAGAACCTTCATCATCGTCTTCTTCATCGCCAGATGAAGTTCAATCAGCGATTGTTGAACGAATGAAACAAATCTTAGAAGAAAAGATCTCCACCCAATCATCATCTACATTAAACACCATGAAACAAGCGGATAATGGATTAAAACAAATCCTATCACAATATGATACCCCTCAATATACATCATCATCACTACCTAATCAAAAACAAGCAGCGGCATATATTAAAAGTGAACCATTATTGGCTCATAATAAACACGCAAAACAGATTTATAATTCACAACCTTGGACAGGTAATGAATCAACTTATGATTCTAATTTACGAATGATCTTGGATACAAAACCAAAACCAAAGCCTGATCCTATGAATAATAATAATAATAATATGGTATTGCAAAGAAAACGTTCTAATAATGAGAAATTAGCCATGGCCCGGGATGTTTCATTAGATTATAAAATCAATAAAACAGAGAATAAGAAGGATGAAGATGAAAAAGATGATGGGTTTAGAGAAATGTATAGGGAGAAATTATTAGGGCCATCCATGTTAATCAATCATAATACAAGTTCTATTGATTTTGTTGAAAGTTTAGCAGGAAATAAAATTAATGCCAGTATAAATCAAACAACGGGGAAATTTGATGGTAATGAAATGAATAAAGTTCGAGGTAAACCTTTAAATAAAGAACATTTAAAAAATTGTACTGATTCGAATTATTTTATGAATCAAATTTTAAAAAAACAAGAAGTTAAACCGGTTTGGATTGAAAATCAACAAAATTTACAAAGAAATATTAATGAATTTCGAAATAAAATTGATGAAATGTGGTTTAGATGGATAATTTATGATTCGGACGAAATTTCTCATATTGTTCAAAATGCAAGTATTATTGAAACAATTGAAAATTCATTTGAAAAGAATATTGTTAATTTTACAACAAAAAAAGGGGATGAACTTGATGATGTATTACATGAATCGGATTTAAAATATATTGAAACAAAAGTGGAATTATTAAATCAAGAAATAAGAAATTATAATCTACAATGTCCTTCAGTAAATGGTCATAAATTTAAATTACAAAAAGATAAAGAAATTAAGGAATCATATTGGAGAAGTTTGGAAAATTTCCCCCTGACATTACAAGTTTGGTTTGATAAACATAAAACCCAAAAAAATTCCACCAGAGTGATAATGGAATATAAAGATAAAAGTAGTAATGGGTTTTTAAATATTTGGGGTGATTCAAGAACTGGAAGAGGTACACCGCAGGAAATTCATGTAAATAGAAACGTTGATACCAAATTACATGTGTGGAAAGCTATTAAAGATGTCTTTACATTAAGCAAGTAAATAAGTAAGTAAGTCAGTAAGTAAATGTATAACAATAATTAGTTTTTTTACACCAAAAACAATCTATAAAGTATATAAGAAATGAGAATAGCGAAAAATGGAATAAATCTTGAAAGTTCAGGAACTTTAATAATACCTTTCTTGTTAGAAGCTGATTGTAAATTCTTGACAAATTCATTACTTGTTTCATCTCGAGAAAAGTTTTCAAGTACTCTATTATAACCATTCTCACCAAGTTGGTTTTTGATTGATTTATCGGTATCATTATAATATTTAATCATAATTTTAGCCCATTTCTCATAATCACCAGGTGATGTAAATCCAGTTGCCTTTTCCAAATTTTCTCCATCATAATTAACTACCGTTTCTAATGGACCTCCGAAATTAATTGCCAAGACTGGAGTCTTGTATAACATACTTTCCACGGGAACAATACCAAAATGTTCCCTTCCTGGAGTATATAATAATAATTCTGTATGTTTCAATAATGAAGTTTTCAATGAACTTCTAATTGATGGCAAAAACAAAACATCAGTTGAAGGTGGCATGACAATTAATTTACCTCTAATTGTGAAATTGGTTAATTTTAATTTATCACATAATGAGCATAATTCTTTTAAATATTCAACATTTTCTAAAACTCTTGCATCATATCCTCCTGCAATAACCAATCTTGGTTTTCCAGGAATTAATTTCTTCAGTTTTGCAAATGCTTGAATTGCCAATTCGATATTTTTAGCTCTTTCAAATCTATTAATTGATAAGAAATAACGAGAATCCTTAAAAAATGTTTCAACTTCAGCATCACATTCAACATCTTCTATAATTTCTGTATCAACACAAGGATAAATCACCCCAGGATCAACATTACCTAAACGTTTAAATGTATCATGAAATATTTGTTTAGTAAAATTCGAATTCACCACAATTTGATCACTCCATCCAGTCGTCCATTCTTCAATAAAATCAAATGGAACACGATATAAACTCTTGATAAAACTTGATCTTTTGGTCAATAATTGATCTGGGAAATGACAATAAAACAAGATCCGACAATTTGGAGAACTAAATAAACTCAAAAGGGGAACACAGAAGGATAATTGATCAACAACAAAGAAATCATATTGTTTAATCTCACCTGAAATGATTAATGATAAAACCAAATAAAATTGTCGTAATATGGCAAATAAAATATGAAATTTTTTTAGGATATTTGTGGGTAAGAAATCTCCATGAACTGATACTTTAAGTTTACCACTACTAACTTCTTCAAAACAATGGGTTAGATCACAATGTGAAGTATAGATAATGATTTTATTTCCAAGATTTTGTAAACCCATGGCAGCATCAACAACTAATCTTTCAGCGCCTCCAATTCCCAAATCTGGGTGGACAAAGGCAATCTTGTAGGATGATTTCTTAGACATGACAATGCCAAAAAGGGTTAATTAATAGTTGGTTTGTTTGTAATAGGGGAAAGAGGTTTTGTATATGGGTGTTGTTTCCTTAAAAAAAAAAATTACTTTGATTGTTTGATTGATTGATTGATTAGGATTTTCGCATCGTGGGTTTTTGTTTGTTTGTTATTTGGTTTTTGTTTTGGTTAGCGTGTTGCAACGTCAATTTTTAGTTCCAGGTACAACTTACAACATTCCCAACCACCACGCACCACGCACCACCACCACGACACGACACGACACGAGGAAAGAATATTTTCTTTTCCGGCCCAGTGTTCCACCGCGTTTCTCATCTCTGGACTGGATTGATTTGGGGCGGACGAGAACGCGACGGTGCTACCATAAATCTGGATCTAAGTTAAACAATTGTATCATATAAGAAATAACCCTATAAACAACGTACTTATATAGATAGAAATATAATACAAATGAATCAACTTTGTGAATTTTTTTTCTTTATCAGGGTTTGTCTATTAATGTTAAGGTAATCTTTGGAGGATCTTTTGGCCAAGTATTTAGACGTTTTGCAATTAAACGTTTCCAAGAAGCAGCCCTTACACTTTTATATGTTTTGAGACGAAATTCAACCAATGTTTTAATTTGTAATATATAAGAAATATCACGACGTCGAATAATTCCAATATTCAAATATAGGAATTTTAAGGTAATTAAATTTGCTGATATTTTGTTCCATTTAGGTATATAATATTTTGGATTCAAAAAATCAATGGTTAATTTTGTCATTCTTTGAAAATTAAAAATATTAATTAAACATCTTGATCCTGAATAAGAATAATAGGTTTTTAAATGTAAACTTGTAAATTGAACATTTTTAAAACAAAAATTCTGTTCCATTCCTTTGATTGTAAATTGGAAATCGGTATTTTTAATACTTTTAAAAAACTTTTGTTGGGCAATATTTTTCCATTTTACAAATCCAGGAATCTTCTTTTTATAAATCTCTAAAATATTTGAATATTTATTCAACATATCTTTATTCAATGTAGAATTATTTAAATTTGATTTACTATGCCAATCATCAATTTCAACTTTTGTTTTCTCGAGATTTTTATATCGGAAAATGAACGGGAAAAGAAATACCGGTATTTGCCAATATATATTATTCAATTCCCGAAATTTAAATTGAAAATTTGACAAAAATCTAATATTTATTTTACCTTGTTTAACCAATTTTTGAAATGATTTACCACACAACATTGTTTGATCCAATGTAGGTTTCGATTCAATATAAATAATAATTTTATCATTCCGGAAAAATTTCTCTTCTAAATATTTAATCTTGGATGTATTTAACAGGAAAAATATAATTAATATCAAATTAGGGACAAAATTTAATATTTTTAAAATCAATTCATTTGGAAATCTCAATAATAATTTTGCGATTAAAACATTTTTTAAAAGAATTTCAGATGATCTTGTTTTAAGAATTGGGTCTATATGAGGTGATATTTCTGGTGAAGATATATATGATATATCGTTACTTAATAATCGACGTAAATCAAACATGAAAAAAGAATATGAGAAATAAGTGTATGACTTAATTTTAGCCACCTCTTAGATTTTTTTTGAGAGGGGTGGGATATAAATTATGTTTATATATAATAGAGAAACTTGGGTTGGGTTAAAGATTGAAGATCTTCCAATTTCCCTAAAATGGGTGCAAAAAAAGTACAAAAAAACAAGAACAATACACACATACATCAAATTCTATAGTTTCCTCATTTTAATTTTAAGATCTAATACCTAGATTATCATGTGAATAAGTTATTCGTTTTTTGATTTAAAAAAAAAGACAAAATCGAATAAAAAAAAAGGGAAATCAACACATGTGGTTATATATTGTTATCATATGGATCATAATCCTAGTATGTGAGCAAATTACAACAACGTGACAAAGCAATAACTGTTTAAAAAAAAGTTTCAAAGAAGAAGTTGCTCTATTTATATTAAATTAAATAAGACACCAGTACGCAATATACGTGTTACTCTATTAGATAGTCAAACACGATTCAACTTCCAAATATGATTTTGATTTGTATTCCCCCCCATCACGGGATTCATTTTTTTGTTAATTAAAGCAAAATAACCGCACACGACTTTGTCGTTGTGTGCTGCGCAACCTCATCAATTAATCAATCCTTTGTCCATAAGAAAGAAAAAAAAATAGAATTAATTAAATTTTGACATTTTTTTTTTAATCTTTCTCTTTTTGTTCATCATCCACCATTAGCTACTTAATATATATACGCAACGATGACTGCAACAGTAGACACAAATGTTGTTGAAAAACAAATCAATGACTTAAATATTCAACCTGAAACCCCTACAACCACTACAACTAATGGAAACCAAGAATCCGAAGATGAAGGTGAAGGTGAAAACGGATCAGCTTCAACAGGGGATAAGAAGAAAAAGAAAAAGAAGAATAATAAAAAGAAGAAAAAGAAGATTGTTTCTATTGATTCTTCCTATCCCGATGGTGTTTTCCCAGAAGGTCAATGGATGGAATATCCATTAGAAGTGAATTCATACCGTACCACATCAGAAGAAAAACGTTATTTGGATAGACAAGAAAACAATAAATGGGAAGATTTTAGAAAAGGTGCCGAAATTCATAGACGTGTTCGTCATAAAGCTCAATCAAGTATTAAACCAGGTATGCAAATGACAGAAATTGCTAATTTAATTGAAGATTCTGTTAGAAATTATGCTGCTGCTGATCATACTTTAAAAGCCGGTATTGGGTTCCCAACTGGTTTATCATTAAATCATGTTGCTGCTCATTATACTCCAAATACTGGGGATAAAATAGTTTTGGCCAAAGATGACATTATGAAAGTTGATATTGGAGTTCATGTCAATGGACGTATTTGTGATTCTGCATTTACCATGACATTTAATGAAGAAGGTAAATATGATAAAATCATGGAAGCTGTAAGAGAAGCCACTTATACTGGTATTAAAGAAGCAGGTATTGATGTTAGATTGAATGATATTGGGGAAGCAATTCAAGAAGTTATGGAATCGTATGAAATGGAAGAAAATGGAAAGGTATTACCAATTAAATGTATTAAAAATTTGAATGGTCATAATATTGGGGATTACGTAATTCATTCAGGTAAAACAGTTCCAATTATTGCTAATGGAGATATGACAAAGATGGAAGAAGGGGAAACTTTTGCAATTGAAACTTTCGGATCAACTGGTAATGGTTATGTTCTCCCAGAAGGGGAATGTTCGCATTATGCTATGAATACTGGAGTTGAACATTTAAAAGCACCATCAGATAGATCAAAACAATTGTTGCAAAATATTAAAGATAATTTTGGTACTTTACCATGGTGTCGTAGATATTTGGAAAGAGCAGGTGAAGAAAAATACTTATTTGCATTGAATCAATTGGTTAGACATGGAATTGTGGAGGAATATCCACCAATTGTTGATAAAAGAGGAAGTTATACTGCCCAATATGAACATACTATATTGTTGCACCCACATAAGAAGGAAGTTGTTACTAAAGGTGATGACTATTAAGAAGACTTTTTTAATTTTTATTTGTATATGTATATATAGGTTAGATTGGAAGTGTAAGTGTAACTGTATGTTTGTGTGTGAGTGAATTTTTGTGTAAATCCCGATTCTTGCATATATAAAGAATACTTGAAACTTGTGTTTATATTCCGTATAATGTACTCTCCATATCAGTAGGTTTCTTTCTTTCTTCAATGGAATTGGGAATTGATTTTATTCTTCTTATTTACCATTAATTATTATTGTTGTATATATATTTTTTTTTGTGTGTTTGGTTTTGTGTAGGATTTACCCCTTTTTCCACCATTTCGAGTTTTACTAAATTCAGTAATAAATTATCAACCGAGGTCATGTGATTCACCACCTGAATTTCATTTTGTATTACCGTAACCTTATTTTCATAGTTATGTTTGTTTTGCACAAAAAGTACACATGTGCCATATATTTGACAACTTTAATGTGTGTAGGTGTGTGTGTGTGTGGGGGAATATCTATGAAGTAGCCATGTTGTATTAATTTTGTTTAATAAGGAGTGGATAGATTATTGGTTGTAAGTTTCACTATGATGTTGTTACAAGTTGGAATTTTGTTGTTGTTGTTGTTGTTGGTATTGTTCGAGGAAGACATAGGAAATGAACGACGACACGCGAGAGACAACCAATGGGTTTTTGGCATAGCCTGGTATGGTCTGGCCTAGTCTTGCGTGGTCGTATTTTATCCGGCCATTCTCAACACAACAAACGAGGAAGATGTTGGCAGTTGGGGATATGTCATCATCATCTTCACTACCAATAATTATTATTGTGTACTTTCATGATTATTGATTATTGATTATGTGATACAATGTAGATCCTACATAGAAATAGAAGGGTGGAGTAAAAATTTAAATTTACAACGAGAACAATGGTGACAGCAGTTAGTTGTCGTAACCAGTGATGGCGGTGGTGGTGGTGCTGCTGGTGGTGGAGGTAATGGTTGCGGGTTTATTATATTTTTTATTTTCATGTGTCAATTGTTCCACCCCCCCCCCCCCCCAAAAAAAAAGAAAACTATAGTGGGAGACAGAAAGAGGCCAAGTGAAATGTGGTCAAGTAAAAAAAAAATTACCTTATTGAGTTATGAGATCTATTCATCAAACCCCAACAACATTATCATAGATCATATATCCATTATATCATACATCATACATCGTATATATATATAACCTGTAGTATCCATTCCAGTTTCAAGTCGTTTTTTAAAGTCTTCTTCTTCTTCTTCTTCTTCTTCTTCTTCTTCTTCTTCTTCTTCTCTTGCTTTTTCTTGCATTCGCATTCTTACAAAAGCACCCACATATATATATACTTCTTAAGAGAAAGAAGCTTCATTTCCCACTTCCTACTTCCTTTGTAATAACGATCATATAATCACCTTAGAGTACTACTACTTCAACAAGGTTATATTATCATCATTTTATTAAGTACTTATTTCCAGTGGCAACAACATCCCCCCTTCTTTTTTTTTGTTTTACAACCCACACAGCTTGTGAGAATTATCAGCTGCAACGACATAGCAAACCAACCACGCACTAAACTTTCGTGAACAGAAGAAAAAAAAAAACAAAAAAAAAAAATCAACAAAAAATTTCATATCAAAAATAATCCTTTACAAGAGTTTTTTTTTTCCTTTTCCTTTTCCTTTTTCATCAGATATCACCAAAACAAGACATAATAGATAATGGACGTTTCACCAAGTATTTTAGAATTCACCGGTATGTATAATCTCAATCTTATCTTCAATTGATATTAGCAGAAGTAGCACAAGTAGGGTACATCATTATTTAATAGTTTGTTAAAGTGTGTCTCGCCTGGGGCTGCTGCTTAATGTGATCTGGCGTCATGTTGTCTAGTTGTGTTTTCCCACCTGAAATTTGGTTGCTTTCAACAACAGCAACAACTACCACAACTAGCACACAACTTTTAACCCACTAGTTCATAATGGAACTAGAAATGGTTATCAGTTGAATAACATCAATGCATCTTATTCATATGAGATATCACACTTTTAGCATTTCAAGTATCCGTCTTATCCCTATTTACTTTTTTTTTTTGGGTAAATGAAGATCTGCTTCATCTTACTGCTTCTCCTTCAATCCTTTTACTATGTTTTTTTTATACTAACAAATTTTTATCTGTCTAGGTTCTTTTACCAAACAAACCACCGAATACTTAACTTTATCCAATCCTACAAGTTCTCCTTTGGCTTTCAAAGTTAAAACCACTGCACCAAAGTTATATTGTGTAAGACCAAATGCCAGTATTGTTCAACCAGGTGATTCCGTTCAAATTTCCATCATCTTACAAGGATTTTCACAACCATTACCAACTGATTACAAATGTAAAGATAAATTCTTGTTAGTTTCTTTACCTGCTCCAAATTCTATTGATCCAGCTAAAGTTGGTGACTCTTGGTCTCAATTAGAAGCCCAAAATAAATCCCAAATGATTTCCAAAAAATTAAGAGTTAACTATGTAATTGGTCCAGATAAGCCAGACACCAACAATGCTAATATAAACTCTAACCAAGCTCCAGCCCAACAACAACAACAACAACAACAACAAGCTCCAGTTCAACAAAGTCCGGTTCAACAACAACCACAATACACTCAACAACCATCCCAACAATCCATTCCTCAACAACAATCTCATGTTGGTGCCGGTATTGGTGGAGCTGCTGCCGGAGCTGCTGCTGCTGGAGCCGCTGCTGTTGGTTACAACCAAAGTCAACAACACAATGGAGATACTTCATTCAATCAAACTTCCAACAGATCATTTGATACTTCATCTGTTCACAATGGTTTCAACAATAACCAACAACCACCACAACAACAACAACCATATGGTGGTGCTTCTTACCAACAACAACCTCCACAACAACAACAATTCCAACAAGGGGGTTATCAAGGTTCTGGTGCAGGTGCTGGTTATGGTTCTGGTGTCCAAGCAGCTGGCTCACAACCATCCCCAGAAGTACAACGTGAATTGGAAGCCTTGGCTAGACAAGTTCAAAGTTTAAACTCCAAATTGGATCAAAATGAAAAGACTGCTTCCAGAAATACTGTCTCTTCTTTGGTAGGAAGTGGTGAAGAAGTAAGTGGTGTTTCCTTGCCAGTTGCTTTAGTTTTGGTACTCATTGCTTTCCTCCTCGGTTGGTTAGTGTTCTAAACAAGAGAGAGACTGTTGGGATTATACAAAAAATAAATTCTTCATTAAAAACAAAAAAAAAATTAACTTCTAGTGTTTGTATTTTTTTTTTTTTGAAAAAACAAGTTACTACTTACTAATTGTGGAGTGAAATATATTTTTCATCCCAAGGATTTGATGTACAGTTATTATTTCTTGCTTCTTTCTTCATCTGCTTCGTCTTAATCTTTTTTTTTTTCATTTTTGATCTTCACCTCTTGACACTTTTATATTCATATATCTATATATATATCACTGTTATTATTATTATTATCTTACATTTAACAAATTAATACAATTATTGATAGTTGATTAAAACTGGGGAATGGTAGTAATTGGGAAGTAGATTGGTAGTAATTGATTTTTACTTTATTGATATCAAGTGAAAAAAGTAAGGCACAAAAAGAACGTAAGAAATTTTTTTATAGTTGTTTCTGCACACGACCTTTCCCGCGCTCTCTTTAATTGCTCTCTTATTGTTTTTCTTTGGTGTTATCATTCATAAATTTCCTTCTCTATTAATTACCTACTAGCAAGTAATACAATATAATATAATACACATAAGCGGAAGTTATTACCTTATATGATACAACAACTTTAGCACAAACCTTACTTCCAATTTCCCATTTTCCAACAAAATCATTATTTCTTCAATCGTTACAAAAGAATCTCCATATTCTACATCCTAACTTATTTATTTTATTTTATTTTATTTATTTATTAACTCATTGGCTAACTAATCAGAATAACTGTAATTATGGGTAGAGCTACAATTAAATCCGGTTCAATTAATCTATTAAACACCATTATAGGTGCAGGTATTCTTGCCATGCCATATGGTCTTAAAGCAAATGGATTATTATTTGGTTGTTTATTAATTTTTTGGTCATCGTTAACTTCAGCTATGGGATTATATCTACAAAATAAAGTAGCTAAATATACCGATCAAAGAGGGGCAGTTTCATATTTTAGTTTAGCTCAATTAACCTATCCAAATTTAAGTATATTATTTGATAGTGCTATATCAATTAAATGTTTTGGAGTTGGGGTAAGTTATCTTGTTGTTATTGGTGATTTAATGCCAAAAATTATGGAAAGTTTAAATATTGAATCCGATCTGATATTAATGGCAAGAAATTTTTGGATTACAATATTTATGTTTGTTATTGTAACTCCGTTATCATATTTGAAAAAATTGGATTCTTTAAAATATACCAGTATATTGGCATTATTTTCTGTGGTTTATTTGATATGTTTAGTAATTGTTCATTTTTTTGTTCATGATGTCCCAGTTGAAGATAAAGTTGTGGATTATTTTGGTCCTATTTCAATTAAATCAACATTAAGTTCCTTCCCAATATTTGTTTTTGCTTATACTTGTCATCAAAATATGTTTGCTATAATTAATGAATTAAAACCAAATGATATTGAAGGTTCCCAAACAAGACAATCGAATTTAATTATTCGTAATTCAATTGCAACTGCTTGTATTTCTTATTTGGTGGTTGGTGTTTTTGGTTATTTAACATTTGGAAATTCAGTTAATGCAAATATTATAACAATGTATCCTAAAAATTCAATTTCTTCATTAATTGGAAGATTATGTATTGTTATAATGGTTAGTTTATCTTTTCCATTACAATGTCATCCATGCCGTGGGTCCATCAATCATGTCATTCATTTCTTAACTCATGGAGTTCAAGATTCAAAAATGAGATCAGTGGATATATCATCAAATCATCAAGGTTATACAACATTAAATTCAGATATCGAAAGTTTACAAAGTATTGGTGAAACTTCAATGGTACAAGATGAATCTTTTATTTCAACAACTCCAATGGAAGGTGCTCAAGATACTGATGGTCATGATCCAATTATTGTTCCGTTATCAACTAAAAAATTTTATATAATTACAACGGTAATTGTAATTGCTTCTTACCTTGTTGCTATAACAGTGAAATCTTTAGCTCATGTTTTAGCATTTGTTGGATCTACAGGTTCAACTTCAATTTCATTTATATTACCTGGTTTATTTGGTTATTTATTAATTAAACCTATAAATGGAGCTACATCGTTGAATACTTTGGAAAAATTTTGTAAATTTGGTGGTTTAGCATTGGCAATTTGGGGTGTATTAGTTATGATTGTATGTTTAAGTGCAACAATTTTCTTGGGTGCTACCCATTAGAATAATGATAGTTTATCTGTCTGTCTGTCTGTCTGTCTGCATTTTTAGTAGTAGTAGATATATAGTATTAGAATCAAAAATGAATGTTATTATTATTTATAACCAAAAAAAAAAAAACAATAAAACAAAGGAAGCATTACTGTTTTCTTTTATTGTGATACTTGTAATGTGGTTAAAACTGGAAATACTTTTAAATCAGTATTGATTTCATTTTGATAACTTGGTGTAAGTTTACCTCTAATATGTTTTGCATCAAATTTGATCAGTTTATTATAATCAACAAGATCATTAATTTTTAAATCCCCAGTTATTAATAATCTATACCCATGAATAAAATTATAATACAGAATTTTAATTTCAATGGAATCGTGATTTATCATAATCTCAATTGGATATTTTAGTGATATATAAAATATATCATAATCAAGTTTTTTCAAATTTGTCCAATATTTGGAAAATTTTGCAAATTGATCGGTTATTTTCTCTACTGGATCAATAGGAAATTTAATTGCTGATTGCATTAATATCTTATTCCTAAAATTATTTGTTTCGATTGTATAATTAATATTATTAGTTGTGAAATCAAATTCAACTAATAATGATTTATCAAATACAAAAGAAATTTTTGCTTCGTTTAATAATTGTAAATTTGATAATTCTTCAATTGTTTTATATTTGGCATATATTATTCTCATTTCATTATCATCAATTTTTTGAATTGTTTGTAGGGTTTGTAATTCATCTTGTAATTCTGATCTCATATCCATACTTGAATTCCAAGATTCTTTGACATCACTCAATTCTTCTTGTTTATCCCGAATTTCACTATCAAAGCCAAGTATATCTTGTTTAGCTCTAATCACTTCTAATTTCAATCTTTGTAATTCTTCAATTGGTATTTTCCCATTGGCATCTTTTGATGACATCAAATCATTAAACTTCCGTTGTAATTGCTTTAAATGATGTCTGGTTTTATCATATAATTGATTAACTTTATCAATTGCAACCACAAGTTTATCTTTATCTGATCTCATATTTTCCAAATCAACATCAAGTTGAGAAATTAAACTTTCAATTAATTGACTTCTCCAATTATACCAAGTTTTCTTACTTTGTAATCTTGCATAATCCCTAATCAATTGAATCTTGATATTGGTTAATAATTTCCCTCTTTCATCCAACTTGTAATATTTCCTAAATAATATAGGATTATGACTTTGAATACTTTTTTCAAATTCATCATAAATATCCCGACCTGTAATTATGTTTTTGTTTAATTCACCACAACAAAATTCATACAATTCTAACAATCCCAAATGAGGTCGAGCTTTAATATAATCATGAATAGTCGGCGTTTCAGTAGTTGTAGTAATACTTGATCTTTGCATGGTATTGATATCCAATTCCAAATTGTCATAAAAATGAACTCCAATATCATCAAAGAATTGAGACAATGAAACCGGAGAATAATTTGGATCGTCTTCTTCTTCTTCTTCATCAACATCATCTTCTTCTTCTTTTTCTTCTTTGTCTTCCATCCCAATATTGTCATCATCTTCATCCTGTGTAATCTCCGCAAGTGGAATTGTCGTGGTTATCACTTGTTCAATATGAGATGTATCTTCAGTCATAGAACTTTGAGACATATTAATATGCTGAGAAGCTTCTATGGTGGTGTTATATTCATCCTCTGAACGTAGTTGGTTGACTGTAATATCATCTTGTGATGCTTTTACTTCAACCCGGGGTTGATCGCTAGGAAGTAGACTCGATTTAGTAATTTCCATACTTTCTTCTTCATCTGTTTGACTTACTAATTTCATAGGCGCAACGTTTTTTTCAGGTGATATAACTTTCATCGGAATAGGTTGGCTAAGATCCATTGGTTCATCTTCAATCTCATTATTGTCTGGTTGGTTAACTTGACTAGTACTTTCAGTTTCCTGTTGTTTTTCATTCAGTTCTACTACTCTTATTGGGGTAACCTGGGTTAACTCCATAAGGTCATCATGTTCTTCAATACTTGCTTGGGCAACATTTCCACTTTCATGAATCCTCTTTGGTAATGCTTGAGTTAACTCCATTTCCTCCTCCTCCTCCTCATCTTCTTCTTCTTCTTTCTCATTCTGTTCTTGTACTGCTGAATGAACATCAACAGCTGAATCATCAAGTGTTTTAGGTGTAACTTGTGATAATTCCATGGGTTGGCTGCCTTCATCTGATACCCCAGAAGTCATCAAGCTATCTAGCTTTTTAGGTATAGAAATAGTTAATTGCATGGTTTCTTCATCTTCATCATTACCTGGTTCATTGATTTTTTTAGGAAATGCTTCTGTTAACTCCATTACTTGTTCTTCTTCATCTTCGTCCAGAGATGACAGGAATCCTTGAACTTCATTATTGTGAGATTCTGTCCCATTTAATTGTTTTGTAGGAGCGATTTCTTTTCCAGGAGCAGCACTTTCCAAGGTTTCAGGGTTACTATTTGTTGTTTCTATCTCATCTAGAAGTACCCTTCTTGGGTTGATGATAGTTAGATCCATTGCCAGTGAAATTTCATTGTAATCAATTCTATTATCTTCCACTAAAGATTCACGAAGATCAAGTTTCTTAACATCGACTAGTGTTAAATCCATATGTTCAGAAAAGTCATTATAGATACTTTCATTTACCTCTGGTTGATTATCACGTGGAACTAACCCATTATCTAGTTTCGCATCATTAGCAACATTATTTGATTCATCAATATCATCGTTACCCTTGCTTTCTTTATCTTCACTCCCAGATTCACTCATGGCATCTTCTAATTCTTCAACCATTCGATTAATTTCAGAATCTTCATGTTCATCGTGAGAATCTTCTGTTAATTCTGTAATTTCCCGTAGAACAGGTCGCTCAATATTGTTATCCCCCACAGACTTGGGCAAAGTTTGTGTCAATTCCATTGCTTGAGTATCATCTTCGTTTCCTTCATCATGCAATCCATCACTATTTGTGATATTCTCGTTGGTCAAAGGTTCCGTTTTCATACTAGGTTCAAAACTCCTGGCTTCTGTAACTTTAACCTCCTTAATAAATACAATTTCATCATCAGAATCTGAATCTGAGTCCATTACTTCAACAATGCCATCATTATTTTCGTCATCCTGCATTGGTTGATCGGACACAGGTTCAGAAGGTACCACATCGACTTTATCTTCCTTTGTTTTCGGTAATATGAATCCAGGAATTATACCATTGAATACCTCACTTGCAGCCTGAACCAATACTCGCCTTGCAGGAGACAGTTCTTGTGAGTTTTGAGATGTCGGATTAGCATTCGCATCATGTGTCTTTTTGGAATTCATTTCTGGATCACCATTACTGAGAGGTAGCAGTTGTCTAGGTATAGGACCTGTCAATTCCATAGTTTGTTCATCCTGCGTCTCTTCCATCCGTCGCATAGTTTCTCTAGCTTGTCTTAGTGTATCTGTCAAGTCCATAGTCTGATCATCCTCATCCTCGTCGTTATTATCAGAACCATGATTCTGAATATATCCATCATCACTGTGATCATCCATATCCTCAACTACATTAACCGTACTTCCAATTTCTACTTCTTGTATCCCTTCTCTTTGTAGTTCTATCTCCTCTCCTTCCTCTGAACTATCACTCATCATTCTGGTTCCTCCATCATCTTCACTATCGATCTCATCAGGATCCACAAATGATTCGGTGGGTATTTCATTAATTGATATATTTCCATCTTTACGTCTATGTATTTCATCTCCCGATATTGTTTTACGTCGTTTATTGTTGGGATTTTGGATGTAATCAATCTTGTGCAAAGTAACTTCTCTTGCAAATGATACTCTTCTATTTGCCCCATTTAACCCTTGTGATTGCGATAATTGAGAACTACTTGGAATAGGTTGGGTTGTGTTGTCTTTTAGTATACCTTTAGCCATATTATAACGTTGTGATTAGTGGTTCGTTGATCGTGAATTGAGTTGGGAAATCAATTGTGGTGTATAGTATTTCTTTGGTTGCCAGTTTTTTCCTTTTAAGAAGAAAAATCCCTTGTTATTGTGTTTACTATTTCGATCTATACTTTGTTTTGGTTTTAATTTTGGTTAACTCCTCCACGCGCATCGCGGCCTACAACATCACAGAACTTGTCGTGCACTCACGTACAATTATGATTTCGTCTCAAGAATATTTATATATATGTATATATAGTTTCTGAATCAAGTTGATTACATCTATGACAATACTATGTAATCAATTCTATTGACTTTCTATCTATTCTTAAATCACCAGTACTTAAAATCCCCCCAGCAAAACCAGTTTCCAAATCATATTCATTAATTGTTTCAAAATCATTAAATTCATTGACTAATCCTTCGAATTTATCATTGATCAAATTAGTCAATATAAATCTATCAATAAACCCACTCATTATTCCATCTTCTTTAAATATTATTAGTTTATTCAAATTTAATTTCTCAAATGCATCGATTATTAACAATCCTGGAGTGGTCTCATTGAATTTCAATGGTGATTGTGTAGGATTGATTTCTAGATGAATGAAATTATTCAATTTACGTTCGTAATGTAATTGAATTGACAAAGCTGATGTTGGTAGATTTGAAACTTGCAACGAGATAGGGGTTGATTGGTCGTCGAGATTGGATAACTTTGATATAAGGTGTGATTTCGACACATATCCTAAATAAACAGGATTCGAATAGTTAATAATTATAGGATACCCTTCATGACAATCATCATTTGCAAAACTTGTCAAACTTCTCAAAGTATAGTCCTCGGTCTCTGGAATTAAGCAAAGACACTTGACTTGAGACAATGGTATCATCAATGACTTGACGGAGATATCTGGTAATTTTGTCTTGATTGTACTTGTTGAGTTCAGGAATGAAATCAAGCCTGTTCCCTTTCCGTGGTTAACCAAGTTATGGGATTGCTGTAATTCATAATCGTCATCCTTTTGATTGAAATTATTCTGTAGCCAAGTATCATAAATATTATTTGGACATAACCAATCATTCACAAATTTTGATGTCATCACACCACACATAATTGGTAGCACATAGGTAACTGCTCCAGTCATTTCAAACATAATAACAACAACACACATGGTTAATTTTGTAATACCTGTCATAAATGAAGCTGCTCCAATTACTGCATATGAGCTAGGTGAGACAACACAAGATTGTTCAGTACAGGTTGCCAAACTGTCCCAGTTAAACTTCAGTTGCAAACTTTGAGTTAAGATACCGAAAAATCTTCCCGTTGTTGCTCCTAAAACTAAACTTGGCATCAAGATACCACCAGGCAAGTCGACACCAAATGTGTACGATGTTAACAAAAACCCTTCAATTACAATAAAAAGCAACTTGAGCAAGGTTATGCTATTTGAAGGCAGACACATGAAGTTAGTTGAGTTTAAAGACGGAGAAGCATCTTTGGGACAATCTTTGAATAACAAATTCAAATAGGCACTTAATGGAAGCTTTGAAATTTCCAATGGGAAATTCAACAAAGTTGTGACAATAACTACCATCAAAATTTCTAATATTGGTCCATATTTAGCTTCCACTTTGAATAATGTACTCAAGTAACTTCTGATATTTTTCCGGAATTGAATATTTGAAAATTTGGAATTTAATTTGATAAAATAATGACCATATAATCCTCCCAAAATACCCAAGAATATAAATGGAATAATCTCCAAGAATAACCAACTAAAGTTCCCAAAATTCACTTGGAATAAGTCTTTTTCAGTGAAATTTTTCCCATCGGTAAACACTTTAAATCCACTGACAGCTATAACAGCAATTGTTGCAGAAACAAACGAGTTCCACATAATTTTTGTTGGAATAAAGAAACTTGGCATACTTTCCAAAACAAATAATACTCCACCAATAGGTGAATCAAAGGCAACTGAAATTCCTGTAGCTGTTGCTGCACTGATCAATTCTCTTCTGATTGCTTCATTACTGGTGTTATCTTTACTAGACGCAAGACTGTAGACAATATTGAATATGCAACAAGAAACGTGCACCAAGGGGCCTTCTTTCCCTAACCACAATCCAGAACTAACAACAAAGATCAAAGCAATAATCTTGTAATACAACGTTGTTGCACTTAAATATTCTTTTATATTTAGATTGAAACCGGCGATAATTAACTTGATTTCGGGTATACCAGATTGTCTAATCAAATAAACTCTGTTGTATGTTAAATATGCTGCTAGTAATGAAAAGCCCACGGCAAAGAAAATATAGATTGGAAAATTCACAAACACATGACTTACAAGTGTGTCGGCATTGAAGAAGAATTTATCCCAATCATACCAATCATGCAGGGGACAGGACAGGTAAGGGTTTAATAAACTCCATGAATCTTCTTTACTTAGACAAATACCCTTTTTCAAATCGTTCAATGAAACTTGTATAAAGTCAATAAAGGCAGCAATATAACCCAAGATAATTGCTGCTATAGTTACAACTATCCATTTGTTTGCTAGATAAATTGATGGGTTTCTTGAGATTGCAATCGATTCTTTTGGCCAATCTATGTATGTATTTTCTTCGTAAATTGTTGAAGATAGATCTGAAGATTCGTGAGTATAAGGCAGTGATTGACTGTCGGATCTATACGATAGTGTCGGTATGTCATCAATTGAATAGTCAATATTATAAGACCCTCTCCCATCATTCGGTGCTCCAAATAAGTTCATTATTGGTTGGTTGGTTGTATGTAGTGATAATTAAAGAGTTTGGGGGGTAGTTGTAATTATGGTAACAAGAACGGAGAAGTAAGAATACCACAGAACATAAAAGAGAGAGAAGAAAAAAAAAGAACTAAAAGCAAATGCTCAGCGAAAATCTAAATGGGAAAAAAAAAAAAATCAAAAGTGAAAACATCATTTGTTTGACATACCTTATACAACAGCTTTTATAGACAATATGTCATTTTTATCAAATACAGCAGCTTCGACTACAACCACGTCGGGTTCAGTTACAGGTCAAGAACTATTGAATGATATAACAATAAACAATCCCCCTGAAGATTCAATTGAAGATCTTTCCTTCTCACCACAACAAGACTTATTAGCCGTGGCTAGTTGGGATAAGAAAGTCAGAATTTATGAAATAGATCCAAATTCTGGAAATAATATGGGACGAGCCATGTATGAGCATGATGGTCCGGTGTTTTCATCACGTTGGTCATTGGATGGTACCAAAATCATATCGGGAAGTGCAGATAATCAAGTAAAGATATTCGATTTGGCTACACAACAATCACAACAAATAGGTCAGCACGATTCAGCGGTAAGAGCAGTTCGATACGTTGAATGTGGACCTACTAATACACAAGTTGTTGCATCGGGGTCTTGGGACAAAACATTGAAATATTGGGATATGAGATCTCCGCAACCTGTTTCTACCATCAGCTTGCCTGAAAGAGTCTATTCCATGGACAATGCACAAAAATTGTTGGTTGTGGGATGTGCTGACCGTCATATCAGTATAATTGACTTGAACAATCCACAACAAATTTTCAAGAGTTCACAATCTCCTTTAAAATGGCAAACAAGAGTTGTTTCCTGTTATCCACAAGGAAATGGTTTTGCCATTGGTTCTATTGAAGGTAGATGTGGTATACAGTATGTAACTGAAAATGAACAAAAGAAGTTTGGTTTCTCGTTTAAATGTCATAGAAAGCAAGGAGCTGCTACCGCTGGAAGCACTGGTTTAAGAACTACTAGTTCCAGTGGAAATGAATCACAAGCATACTCAGTGAATGCTATATCATTCCATCCAATATACGGTACATTCAGTACTGCGGGTTCTGATGGTACCTTCTGTTTCTGGGATAAAGATGCAAAGCAAAGATTGAAAAGTTTCCCGGAATTGCCAGGTTCTATATCAGCTACTGCTTTTAATAAAAATGGTACAATCTTTGCTTATGCTGTGAGTTATGATTGGTCGTTGGGATACATGGGTAACAGACCGGATTATCCAAATATTATTAAATTGCATGCTACCAAGGACGCAGAAATCAAACAAAAGAACAAAAGGTGAGATAGTAGTTGTAGGATATAGTTTACGTAGTGTTGTTTCTCTATAATAGAAGATACATGACCCAAAGAAAACCCATTTGTAAAATCAATCATCACTTTATATATATATTTCTAAAACACAAATGCAAAGACTCAGAATCTCTATCTATTCTAC
>JANIWD010000167.1:0-20570 GCA_030557875.1 Candida neerlandica
ACCTGGACCACCACTGATGCTAATGGTTCTCCAGTGACTGAATCTGGTATGGTTACTGAATCTGGTACTGTTACTAAAACTACTACCACTTTCCCACCACCATTCACTACTGAGTACACCACCACTTGGACCACCACTGATGCCAATGGCTCTCCAGTGACTGAATCTGGTATGGTTACCGAATCTGGTTCTTCATTCAGCACCTTCACTACTTTCCCACACCCAAGTTCTGATCTCCAAACTGAATACACCACCACTTGGACCACCACTGATGCCAATGGCTCTCCAGTGACTGAATCTGGTATGGTTACCGAATCTGGTTCTTCATTCAGCACCTTCACTACTTTCCCACACCCAAGTTCTGATCTCCAAACTGAATACACCACCACTTGGACCACCACTGATGCCAATGGCTCTCCAGTGACTGAATCTGGTATGGTTACCGAATCTGGTTCTTCATTCAGCACCTTCACTACTTTCCCACACCCAAGTTCTGATAGTCCAGTTATCTGTAAAAGATGGGATATTGATTGTGTTTCTTCAGAGAGCTACTCCAGCATGGGTCCATTGTATGGAAATTCTACTGTTCCATTGCCATCATCTAATACTGACTTTTCCGCTATTGTTGCTCCAACTACTTCGGATGTTACCAAGACTAGTCGAACTGGCAGTGGCGAGACATCAACTGCCGCCCCAGGTGAATCTTCTAACACTGCTGCTGGTGAACCTTCAAATACTGCTGCTGGTCAAACATCTAGCACTGCTAATAGTGAGCCATCTAATACTGCTGCTGGTTCAACTTCGAATACTGTTACTAACAGACCATCTACCACTGCTTCTACTGAATCTTCTACCACTGCTGCGAGCGAAACTTCAAGTGCTGTTCCTGGTCAAAGTACTGGTAATAATGATAACACTGGTAATAACAATGACTCTGGTAACGGTGGTAACAATGGTTCTACTGGTAATAACGAATCTGGTAACAACGGTTCTACTGGTTCTACTGGTAATAACGAATCTGGTAATAACGGTTCTACTGGTTCTACTGGTAATAACGATAACACTGGTAACAACGGTTCTACTGGTAATAACAATGACTCTGGTAACAGTGGCAACAATGGTTCTACTGGCAATAACGAGAACAGTGGTAACAACGGTTCTACTGGTAATAACGAATCTGGTAACAACGGTAACAACAGTAACGACGGTTCTACTGGATCTAATGATAACAATGGTAACAACGGTTCTACTGGTAATAACAATGACTCTGGTAACAGTGGCAACAATGGTTCTACTGGCAATAACGATAATAGTGGTAACAACGGTTCTACTGGTAATAACGAATCTGGTAACAACGGTAACAACAGTAACGACGGTTCTACTGGATCTAATGATAACAATGGTAACAACGGTTCTACTGGTAATAACAATGACTCTGGTAACAGTGGCAACAATGGTTCTACTGGCAATAACGATAATAGTGGTAACAACGGTTCTACTGGTAATAACGAATCTGGTAACAACGGTAACAACAGTAACGACGGTTCTACTGGATCTAATGATAACAATGGTAACAACGGTTCTACTGGTAATAACAATGACTCTGGTAACAGTGGCAACAATGGTTCTACTGGCAATAACGAGAACAGTGGTAACAACGGTTCTACTGGTAATAACGAATCTGGTAACAACGGTTCTACTGGTAATAACGATAACAGTGGTAACGGTAACAATGAATCTACTGGATCTACTGGATCTACTGGTAACACTTCTGGTGGCTCTCCAACTGAAAGTCAATCTGGAGTTTCTGAATCATCAAATGCTCCAGTATCGTCTGCAGCTATTACCCAATCACCTTCCGTGCTGATTTCAACTGTTCTTACCCAATCTTCATCATCATCTTCTCCATCTATCGTTATACCAGCTGAAAATGATGCAGGTAAGTTATCCTCAAAATTGTCTATCGCCGCTGGAATTGTCTTATCTACTGTGATTGTCTTTGTTTGATTTTGAGATGTTTTACGAGGTGATCTCACTTCATTATTTTGTGCTTGTCATCAATTTGTTTTTGATTATACTTCGTTCATGATATCTATTTTACTTTTTTTGCTTTCTTGGGGTTAATTGTTTTTTTTATTCATTCTAATTAGTTTTATTCGGTGCATCAAGTTTTCTTAGCACACCCTGCATTTTATTACTTCTCTTGTGTATTTTATTAAATTGTATTTTCGTCACTTTGTATTTAAATATATGTTATTGCTTTTGCATAATACTGACACTTTTCGAATTTTTGGCAGTAATCGTCTCTTTCAATGTCAAAAATTGAGTGTCGGCATATATGTTTCTTTTTAAAAAAGGAAGAAAAAACTGGTTGTATTACAAGGAATATTAACAGTTCCACAAAGTATCCATGACCCGAAAATTGATTATTGATTATTTCGCAACTGGAAGCACGAATTTATTTTTGTCTATTTTGACCGCTTTGTAAGAAGTGAGACGGAAGGAATATTCTAGGTAGCTCGTGATTCCAAAGTACAAATTCTTCAATAGCCAAGATTGGTGTCTTAAATGCCATGATTGTCACCCAGATGGGTTATAAAAATCCAGTGCACAACAGCTCACTTTCATATAAATACACAATGTTCATACTTAAATACTCTCAATTCTATTCATTAACCAAAAGACTTTATTTGTGTTCTTGTTAGAGTAATTTTCGTATAGTAATTGACCTCTTCTTATTCGTCATTTTATTTCCTTACGTGATCCTATCTAAAATATAATTACCAGTTTTCTATATTCCTTTCTATTCACTTAAATGATACACAAGTTGGTGGAAATAAGACAATTATGTTTTTGTCAACTACTATTTCAATTGTATACTTTTAAGTTTTGGCTGGATGCTGACTAGCAGTAATTAGCATAAATTTCTAGTAGTTGTTTTGATTGCCTAGATGTGTTAGGCCACCTGTATTTGGGTCAATACCGACTACAAAATTACCAGGGAATTTTTCTCTTTCAAGTACTGTATGCTTTGTTACACAAGCACATCACCATATGTGTTGAACTTTCTCATTCCCAATCAAACGGTTTCAACCAATAAGTCACCCAAACAGTGTTTGTCAATTGAACTAAAAGAGCCCAACAATACAGCTAGTCTTGATGGTATGAACAAGATTAATACCGAGGCTGGGTCGCGCAACTATGGTCTCTCACACTCACATGAAGTGAACAAAAAAAATACCCCAAAGAGTGAATTGGAATTGCGGGGTGGGCGGAGAAAGAGAGAGCAACATAAAAATAATATTGTATTTGCATCTTTCTTTCTTGTTAATATTCAGCCAACCCACCATCTTCATAATGTCTGACAATTTCATCACATATGAAGTGAAGGATAGAGCAGTGTTGATCACGTTGAACAATCCTAAAAAGTTAAATGCCTTGACTATCCCGCAATATGATGTCATCTGTAACTACTTAGAGAGAGCAAACAATGAAGAGGATACCGTTATCACTTTGATTCAATCAACTGGTAGAGTATTCTCTGCTGGAGCTAACGCAGAATCGATTGCAGGACAAGATTCGAGGCTTGAAACATGGTTGAACTTGTCTGTTGCGAGACAAACCTATCTAGTTCAAACCTTCCTTTCCCATAAGAAGATTTTGGCCGTGGCCTTGAATGGACCTGCCATTGGGTTGTCCGCAGCATTTGTCACACTCTGCGACTTGATTTACGTAAATGATTTGTCAAAAACATTTCTTTTGACCCCATTTGCAAATATCGGAATTCTTGCCGAAGGGGGCACCTCAGCTACGTTGCCAATGAGATTGGGCCTATCGAAAGCATCTGAGGCGTTGTTGTTGTCAAAGAGAATCTCCGGTGCTGATTTGCAAAACGCTGGAATGGTCAACAAACATTATAATGGAAAATTTAAGAGCGCAGAAGAGTTCAACACGACTGTCTTGAACGAGTTGCTTGATGCCACCGAAAACTTGCATGAGGACTCGATCTTCCAAAACAAACAGTTGTTACAGGCTTTATACAAGCCGGTGATCAGTTTTGCCAGCTCCCAAGAAGTATCTAGAGGTGTTTACAAATGGACTTCTGGTGTTCCAATGGATAGATTCAAAAAACTCCTGACCGGAGAATTAAAGCATAAATTATAAGTAGTACTATATAGCTTATCTAAATACATCTTCTTGGTTTGCTTCCTCTTCATTTTCAGCTTCGACCTGGTTGAACGTAGTAAAATGTATCGGACGGTGCAATTCGTCATAGAACGTAAGCGGGAAATCCAACTTCAATTCATATAACTCCTTGGCATTGAAAATAGAACCCATGAAAAAGTAATTCCATACATCGTCTTCTGGAACCATGAAGGTACCAGCAATTTTGTCTGACATGATTAGTTGACTCTTTTTAGCAAACTCCTTGTTGAACCCAGGAGGTGATTCAGACATCATATCTGTGTTTTTCTGACCCCATTCAAAACCTTCTTTGCTCAACTCAAAGGATGATAACGTAACCGAACCTGGTGTATATGCAACTGTCATCGTGACGAAATTAGGTTTATACTCATCAAAGAATCGTCCTTGCGTAGTTACATCGTAAGATGTCATATAGCTGAAATCCTGCGATTGGGTGTGTATCCAACCCAACAACTCCAAGTCTTTTAGATAGCTCGTTTGTACAGGGAGATTTTGTGCAAGCAGAATAGAATTAACATTACCCAATTGTGGGACAATCGCAATGCACTTGATTTCTTTCACACCTGCATGATCACCAGGAGACTGCCCATATATGAATGCACCAACTTGGATTCTCAAATCTGAGATTTGAATAAACTTCTGCAAAATGTTCTTGGGCAATATATAAGTGAACGACTCATCGTCAATAAGTTCCTCGGAATTCACAAAGATATTTTTTGCTCTTAAATGCAAATTGTTAGCTGCAATAGCCCTATTTCTCCACTCATTTCTCGATGAGAACGTCAGCTGCTCATAATTCGTTGTTGTGACAGTCGTGATTTGTTCACCATGAACATTGGTAGTAGTCGTCTTCAACGCAGTCAACTCCTTATTTTGTGATTCCTTGTTGGCATTACCATTTTCAATGTCTGCTATCTCTTGACGTTTAATAGAAGGTGCTCTAATGTCTTGACCCAATATCAAATCACGAATCTCCGACTGCGTCAATGACTGAATGTTCACATTGTACTTTTTTGAGTAATCTTCAAGAATCAAGTCTCTTAATTGAGTCTCGACATCAACCCACTGCTCGTCACTCAAAGTTGGCCAAATATGGTGGTCTTCTGTCATAACGTTGGAATTCGGACGTAGAATATGATTTGCCATGTCAGCGTCAATGTTCAATGCTCGCAATATCAAAATCACTCTCGAGAAGGCCGTATAAGGAGAAATGTGTTTTAACCAGTCGTCGTAAAAATTAAACAAGACCATCTGTGGCTCGTTTGCTTTCAAAACAATATCGGACAACTTTTCAATCTTCATGACAGCTCCAAATGGCAAGTGCAATTCAGATGGTCGAATAGAAATGTTTGGAAAATCTAGCATATGAACTTCCAACGGATCCATCATTCCTTTTCTGCTTATAATTAATTGCTTAGGTTGCTCTTCTCTGGGCAAAGATTTAATCAAAGCAGCAACTTCTTCGGCAGCCTTCCATTTAGCCAACTGGCCCAAACGCTTCTGACCTGCCCAAACAGAAGTGTGAATAATCTTCAAGAACAATTGACCACTCTTAGGGTTAAGGATAAAGATACACCCATTGATCGGCTTGGTTGCTAGGTTGCCTTCGAATGTCTTGTGGACCGTTATTCTGTATACATTTGAATCGTCAATAAATAATTGAGTGTCATTGTTGAACAACTCAACATAGTTATTGGAATTCAAGAACGCCTCTTGCGGTTGAGATTGATAGAGTTGCAAACCTTTACGGATACGTTCACGCAACACATATAATGCGGGGTTCGCTTTCATGATTTCCCTCATGGCATTTTGGATCAACGGCTTCAAACCAGGAAACCAATTTCCATAAACGTCGTACATGTTGTACGCCAAGTCAATTGCAATTATTATACCAGTAGGAGATGGGTATGAACTTGCACCATCGGTTGTATAGTCCAAAAACTTTGATCTCGCATATCGGGATATATCGTGTGAGTCGTAATCACCGTACCTAAGTTGAACATCAATCCAAAATTTGTTGCAAGGGATCTCCATCTGTTCGTCTTTGTCATTCAACAAAGAAGGCTTGGAGACATTCCATTTGTATGTGCTCGTCAAAACAATATCCGCAGACGATGAGCTCATCTTGTAAGACTTTCGAGGATGGATAGCTTGCTTTTCCACATTGTCAATTTGCAAAACTTCCAACTCTTTATCCAAAACTTGACACAAATCTTGTACGACACTTTCATGAATTTTTTGCCACAAATGGGCCCTGAATATTTGGATTAAGGAGATCTTCAACGTTGGGATCTTACCATGAAGGAAAATACCAGTCAAATCTAACTGAACCAAAAACCCGACATACACATTTGCACGATTAATCGTTGGGGACCACCATAATGTAAAACGACGATTAGGAATCTGGCTCAACCCTTGCCTTTGTGCATTGGTCAATTTCTTAAATTTCAACGTGTCCTCGAACCCGGATGCTTTTTCCCAAAACAATCCTTCCCAAGAATCAAAACCGGTCCCTTTGAATAAAGTATGCTCCAAAATAGTTTCAATTCCACCTAGTGCTTGGATGACATCAGTTCTGTAAGAATTAAGGTTCCACAATTTACCGTCGTGGTTGCTGCTTGTCCACCAGAATGGATTGAACCGAGTTAAGCTAAACTGTTTGAATTCTCGTCTAATTCTGTGGCCCTTATCATACGCCAAGGTGTGCCTGTCCTTTTGGAACAATGTGCTGATACGCGGCAAACCCCTATCCCAGTTATTCTCCATATCCTCAAAAGTTAACCGTCTGTTTTGTTCCATTGCCTCTTGTCGTTTAATCGCATACTCTGCCCAGACTCTTTGCGAGTCCAAAAATTCGTTTTCCCAGGATGTCACATATCTAAATATTGTCGGAATCATCTTTTCTTCCATATGGGTCATTCCTGCCCTAAAGTGCGTAATTCCAGTATTTGTTTGTTTTGACCACCTAAGATCGGAAGCCGGAATCAATATATGCGAAGCACTCAACATACCTAGACCCCCCAATTCTTTTGGAGTGTAGAACACAGCAGGAGGAAACCTCGACGGCATCTTCGAATTGAGTCCCATTTTCACCCTATTCTGTATTTTGGTTTCACATTTAACAAGAACATCTAGCAATGCCGGAGTAGAAATTGCGGCTTCTCTATAGTACGTTACCAACGCAATCAACGCTGTATTCCACCTTGTAGCCACTTTGGTGAAGGTAGCTGATCCAGAAGACATTAATATCTGACGAATTCTGTTATGGAAATGGTCAACTGCTTCCTGTGATACTTGCAAGAAAGCCTTTGCGGTTCGTTCTTTGGTATTGTAGTCAACAAGATCCCAAGTACCTTCCTGGGACGACAGTATTTCCTTCGTTCGAGACTTTGGGAGAATCCTAACTTCAAAACCACACATTTGGAATAACAAATTTGGGTTATCACGGGAATACACTGATGCGTATGAATCTTCCCAAGTTATCGTGGTCAATGATGAAGGAATACGTCCACTAATTTCCCAGAAAATTGCTTTGCCTAGGCTGACATCGTGGCGCATTAAACGCATTCGCGAGTCTCTTGGCCAACAGCGACGATTGTTGTACCCTACCACATTTTCAAAATTGGGGTCAGGGTGTTCTGACAAATAATCCTGGATTAGGCCGGTGGCTTCTTCATTATCGAATCTAAATAATATGTGAATCTTATCCAAATAACGAGAATACAACCTGATAGGCGACGAAACTTCGGTTTCAGTGTCCTTGAACTGTAGGAAAACGTTTGGATTTTGAACCGGACCAGCCAAATCTGTAGCTCTTTCCAAACCAAGAATCAACAAGTCAACAACCAAGCCGTAGTACTGGTATACGAAGGACGAAAACTGAAGACCCCTGATAATACCATACTGATTAACATGGTTCATATCTTTGAAAGTCAAGTTGACATTATTTTTCGAGGTGATATAATCAGCGATATTTGTGTCCATCACTAACCGCAATAATCTATTCAACAATGTAAAGTCTATGTTCTCAGAAAATTTGTTCAAAGAAGTTTCAAGCATTACGTTACATTCTCCATTGGCAGTCTGCCAGACATCCAGCAAATTATTGATTCCTTGACACCACTTGTAAACTAACAATGGGGGGATTTCGTCGTCACTTGGTTTGACCCAGTTTGGAAACAACCTCCTCTTGTCTGCCTCGTACCACAAGTACTGGTCCAAATACGCATCAGTTATTTTCTCCAACGGGTCCACTGAATATGTCGGCACTAAATGACTGTAGTAGTCCATCATTTCTAAACCAACTTCCTTGAAAATTCTCTGTGTCAACAAAAATTTTTTAATTCTAACCAAACACTCGTGAGGGTTGTCAAACGCCTGTTCGATTAATGCCAACTCTTCACGTTGTGAGGAGTTCAACATCGAATTGGCACTGTAGCTTTCCTTTAAGTTTTCCAAAGCAAGGACCAACAACTTGGTATCATGTTTGTATGAGATTGGTGGGAATGGGATAGGACTGAATTTCCGGCTCTCCAACCATTCCAACATGGTTTGGAATATTTTGACAGCTTCGTCGGGGGACACAAACGGACCATTCTTCCCAAAATTTGTTTGCCGTTCTTGCTCATTTTTGATCCAAATCCTCGTAAGTCTACCCAAGTTCTTTCTAGCAACTGTCTTTTCCATATGTGCACCCTTACGTATTCTTTCCCTATTGTAATGAGCCACCGAAATCCAACCATCCGCTTTAGCTTTGACATATCTTTCTATTATTTTCTCTATTGGTTCAGGCAACCCAGGAACTTTCCAAGGAATGTTTGCTTTCCAGCAACGCCATGCCTCACTTAAATGCTGAAGCACAGTCTTCGATTTGCTTTGCTTTAATCCTTCAGGAATCATATCTAGAATATCATGCATGACTTGCGCACGCAATTCAATATCATAGTATGCATCGACTCTTTGCTTTGTAATTGTCTTAGCAACATCGTTTTGTCTTCTTCCTTCAAACTGTCTGGCAATGAGGTTACCCAACCATCTTTCCAACAATGGTATCACGCCTCTCAAAAAGAAGATCCAGACTCTCCATGAAGGTTGCCAAAATCCACATCCAGGTCCTTTGCCAATGAGCTTGTTGAATCTCTGGTAGACAATATGCTTTAGATCTTTGCATTGGCGGATCTGGTGCATCACTTTATACTTGTATCGGTAAATACCAGTCAACTGGCCCAAATGATTTAAAACGTAATAAAGACCATCTGCCAATTGGTATGTATCGACATTTCCCAAACGATACTGTACATGCGAATCCACGATAATCTTAACGGCACGCAAAAGCTCTCTGATGAGGTGGAAGGCATTACCGAATCGTGACTTTTTCCTTTCTTTTGTACTCAACGTCTTTGTTGGCTTCAAGTTGAAATTGTAGTCCAAATGCAAATAAGTTAAACCTCTCTTGTGGATCAATAAATTTAACATATTAAAACCTTGACGACAAACTTGTAGACCAGCTTCAACCCAATCAATAGTAGTTTGTTGGAAATACTTTGTGGATTTTAAACTTTTCAATAATTTCGTGTTCGCATTATTTTTTGATCTTCTTCGTGGATTGTGTAATTCATTCAACACATAGTTCTTCAATAACTTCTGATATGAAACGCGTACCTTCGATGCACTTCCTTTAGGAGCAGGACGGGAGTACCAATCTTTGGTAAGTGCAACATCCTGTGCTCGCACAGTTCTTCCGCTTCGGCGATTGAACGGATATGGTGCCGCAAGAAGATTCAATGCGTTTGACGTACCCTTAGGCTCAATTTGCAACTCTCCAAACTCTTCAATTTCGTCATTCTCTTGGCTTACTTCTGACCAGGATAGGAGTGGCTCTACATCTAACTCGAAGTCTTGACGACTAGTTTTTGATTTTGGCTTGGGTGTCCTCTTTGGCATGATCGGATTGAACTTGGTGTTGAATGTGAATGAAGACAATCCTTTAGCAAACAGATGCGTTTTATAATTGACCGATTTGTCGAATGGCATAACATGTATCTTCTTGACGAATGAATTGTGCAAGTACGGTAAGTGCACCTTGTACTCAGTTCTGATTGGGTTTCTGAATATTATTCTATCAATTGAGTTGAATTCAGTAAAGTCTTCTAATTCCGGATTGTTTATTTTCTCCTTGAAAAGAGGTTCAAATTTGGGGCCACCTGGGAGGGCAACATTAAGGCTCTTTGCGGTAAACAAGGCCCTCTTATCAAATTCTGCGCCATCACTATCATTCAATATTGGTTTCGCAATCTGATACAACTTATCCATGGTAGGCAAGTCCAAATTCCACCTTCTGTAGGACTCACCATTAACTATATCTGAATCTTCAACCAATGGTTTCGGGTCATAGAACCAATCTTGCAAATCTTCATCGGCTTCCACTTCCTTCAGACGGATAGCATCCAGCGGTTCAACGTCCTCGAGGTTTTCTAGCCAGTCCAAAGGCGGCTCCTCGTCATCAAATGGTGGGAACCTCATTCGTTTAAAATGCTTTCTATCCTTCTTCTCTCTTCTCATCATATTCCAAGTGGCAGCCCACTGTGCAATATACACAGGCTCGATGACACGGGGAATTTCGTTGACAAACGTAATTGCACCAGTAGTATGGTATAGTACTTTAACTTCTTTTTGTTCCTCCCATGGGTGAGGCATATTCTCCAATAATTTAAGTAGAGCATGGGGCAAGTACTTCAATGATCCCAAATGAGATCGTTTATCTGATGCAACTTTACTCAGCGCTAAATTAGTGTGATCAAGCATTATCTTACGGAGATGCTGGGGAGGCATTTCTGGCTTCTGTGGAATAATTGGACCCGTTGTCTGCCTTATTGCTCCATGATTACCTCTGTTTCGACTCATATTAGACCACTTTCTCTTTTTTGGATTAGCATTCAATTGTTGATTATTCGACAGAGGTGGTGGTGGTGGTGGTGCAGCGTGTGTAGTATTTGTAGGAGAAGACGAATGGGATTCTCTAGGCTTCAATGATGTAGGAGGTGGAGGTGGAGGTGGAGGAAGTTGTGAACTTCGTGATCCTAGCGCTGGAGGTGGGGGAGGTGGCGGAAATCTTGGTTTCAATTTTTCATTTTCCTTTCTTCGTTTATGATTGTTGGGAATTCCTGGTGGTGGTGGAGGGGGAGGGAGCTTGCGACCCATGGCTTAACTCTCAATTCAATAATTGACAACTTTCAGAAAAGAATAGTTTGCTTGTGCTTGAAAATTACACAGATGGTTCTTTCATTGTTTTTTTTTTGCGAAGATGTCGATCACGATGCCAGTGTAGATGTTGATGTCGATGTCGGAGGTAACATGCGACATAGACAATAGTACGACGACATTGTCCACTTAGTTGTTTTTCCAAGCGAGAAAAACTGATTGTGACTGAGTGACAGATTCGATCAGGATAACAGTTCGTTTTCTTTTACAGGAGGACAACTACCACTTCAAAAAAACATCAAAAGAGATAAATAAAATGAGTAATAGTTCGATGGAAACTGTGGCACTAGAAAATGCCGATGAATACGACTATGAATACTTTCCATTGGTGAAGTTAATGTCGTCATTGGTGGACGTTATCTGGCAGCAAAGCGAACAGACATCCATAATAAATACCACACCATGGAATCGGTTCGGAGCTATCAGTAAATACTGTTGCTCTATATATGGACTTGCATGTCTAACCATGGCCTTGGTTTTAAATAGAACATTGGTGATGGCCTCCACAAATAACTTACAACACCAACAGCTCAGAAGAGGCAGGGAAGGCAGTATGACGTATTTATGCAAGTCTACTAGCACTATTTTCAAGAATTTAAGTATGATCTGTTTCCGAATTGGAGTGATAATACTATTTATTTACCAGCTTTACAATATTTTTGTTGTATTGAACTTGCATTTTCATTTGGGCTTGACAGCAGGGTCTTCTTTGAACTGGTTGTACAGGTTAATTCCGGACACGTTTTTCAGCTATGACACGGAAACTTTCAACGGTACCAAGTATATGAAAACCCCCAGTGCTCAAGTGATGATAGGTCCCACTAGTGATATGTACTGGCCGATATTTTTGACTTTTTGCTTGCTGTCCTTTATCGAAACATTTATCGCGTCAATTCAAGGAAAGAAACCTTATACAGAAAGCGGGATTACCATCTTTGAGCACTCGTTAGCTTTTCAAGAGTTCAGCAGCAATGGGGCATTCTTCTTTGGAAGCTCCAAGTACTACAAGAGACCAACCGAACAGGTGTTGCTTACTACATTGTTTCTGATACTAAATCATTTGAATATTCATGTGGGCGCTATATTAAACGACAACAAGTACAGGTTGATTCCACTGTCAATATTGGGTATGACGTTTTTGGTGTACTTTTTGAGCTTATTCATCAACAGTTGGGATTTTTTACAATTTCCCTTCATTTTGATCTTAACATTTACGCCCCAAGTGCTAATATTGTTCATTATAGTGGTAAGCTTGGCGATTTTCTTATTAGCTGTAGTAGTAAATGGATTTCAGTTGCAAGGTCTCAACTATGCCAGCTTCTTTTTGCATGAGCCAGCAAATGATGGTGGAGAGGATGATGAGCCAAATTCACTTATCAAGAATTTGAATATCGATCTCAACGATGACTTTTATACTGCATTGTTAAACCTAGGAGTCTTGGCTATAACACTGGCAGGAAAATCAAGTTACATAACAGAATTGAGTTTGATTAATTTAGATAATGAAACTTGGGTGGAGAGAAGCATTTGGGAAAAATTACGTCTCTCGTCTGCTCCATCGAGTGCAGTGGTGATTGATTATTTGAATGAGTCCAGCATGACCGGGTATGGGAATGTCATCAAGAACCCACCTCAGAGATTGATATCTGGCAGCCAATTCGGCGACTCTAGCAAGAGTTACATAGACGGACGAACTAGCGTCTTCAAAAGAAGGTTTCTTTATTTGGAGAAAATGATTGTCTATACTTGGCAGTTGCTATATGGTTTGATAGTCAATACATTCATGCTAGGTTATTTGCCTGGCTTGTTTAAGAGTGTGGTATTGAGAAGGAAAACAAAGCCACTGTCGTATTATGGGAAGGAGGAAACCCAAGAAGAATTCGAGAGACGCAAGTCCCAAGCGCCACCATTTTTACGAAGATATATGAAAAGAAAACTATTTTCTGAAATTCAACTTGAAGCACAACAAGCTGTGAGCATGGATAATATAACCATGGATGAAATCAATACCTCCTATGCAAAATTGCTTCTTTCAGGTAATGATATTTCAGAAGTAGACAATTCCACGGATTATAAGATACTTTCGGACGATGAACTGGAATCGGAATTTGAATTTGAATCAGAAGTAGAAGAAGTTAACGATGCTCGACCTGTAAGCAACGTTTTGAGAAATCGCAGTGTCGTTACCAAGGCATTCACTCTGCCAATACACGAATTGTTTGACGGAGAAGAGTTGCATGAAATGTTTGCTGCTGCGAATTCGACTTATTTGGATATTTTCCAGAAACATATGCAATACAGTGATGAATACAGAAGATTGACAAGATCAGGATACAGGGAATTGCAAAAACCACATGTTCCATCAGCGAACAGTGATGATGAAGTTAAGAGATTACTCGAAGTCATCGTTTCCAGGAGAGTCGGCCACGCAGACGAGAACCATCTGGAAGAAATCGAACGGTCGTTGGACTGTGTTATTTGTCAGACCAATCCGAGAGAAATCATTACTTGGCCATGTAAATGCTTTGCCATATGTGAAGGTTGCAGATTGAGCTTGGTAAGCAAAGGTATTGAAGGGTGTGTCTGTTGTAGAAGAGATGTCGAAGGGGTGTCGAAAATATTCGTTCCGTAGTTGTGTAATTTTTTTTAAAACAGGTACTGGGATCGTATTTCCGTTGTTTGTAGAATAGGGGTAATAGATAAAGAGTGGATGTGATGGTGCGGAAAAAAGGAAGCGCCATATTACAGTAATTTGGTTTTTTTTTTTTTTTTTTTTTTTTGGGCAGAAGAGTAACACTGCACTTTTGGACCCACGGACACATTTGTCTTTTTTTTTGTCTACGAACGCCAAAAGAAAATTTTAAAAAGAGAAAAA
Organism: Candida neerlandica; assembly: GCA_030557875.1. Classification (NCBI taxonomy): domain Eukaryota; kingdom Fungi; phylum Ascomycota; class Pichiomycetes; order Serinales; family Debaryomycetaceae; genus Candida; species Candida neerlandica. Next base: position 14,342 of record JANIWD010000167.1, read on the forward strand.
AATAGAACAAGCAAACGAAGAAAAACACGAAAAACACAACAACATTACCTGATTGTCATTTTTTCCTATTGCAAAGGAATTCAAAGTGAGATCAACCACAAGGAAATAAGATTCATTCGTGATTAGTAGAGTTAATCCAAACTAATATCTGACTCTAAGTTTTGAAGTTTTTTTTTCTTTGTTCATTCAGCACTAGACCATGGCATCATCTATAGTAATAACAACTACAACAACCACTACTACTACCACGGCAATAGCTCTAGCACTGGAAAGCTCAACGGAATTACCGTTATCGACCATGTGGGGGTTGGTGTCGTCAGCATTTCAAGAGAGATTTGTGAAAGTTTTAAACTGCTTGCAGTATATTCCGGGGGGGAGCATTGTTTTGAGATACATCAAGTCATCTTACCAGAATGATCCAATCAGATCTTTGCTCGAGTTCTGTTTGGTACTTTTTGCATTGTCATACTTTTTAAGTTCAAAGAAGAAAGAAAACAAATCGGAATTGGTCAAGTTCTCTGCCAAGGAGATTGACGAATTGTGTGCTGAATGGGAACCGGTGCCTTTGATCAACAAACTCACTCCGTTGGACAATTGGGAATTGAAATCCGTTCCCCAAATTACAGGTCACAATGGTGTGCATGTCAATTTAAATGGCAAACGGGTTTTGAATCTTGCCTCACAAGATTTTCTTAGTCTCAATGAAAATGAAAATGTCAAGGAAGCTGCACGAGCAGAAATCAAGTACGCTGGTGTTGGAGCTTGTGGCCCACCCAATTTCTATGGTACCCAAGATGTTCACGTTCGTTTGGAAGAAGACTTGGCTCGTTACTTAGACTGTGAACAAGCCATTATATACGGTCAGGATTTTGTCACCGCGGGCTCTGTCATACCTGCTTTTTTGAAAAGGGGTGATTTATGTGTTGTTGACAGCGGAGTGAACATTGCATTACAGAAAGCCTTGATTGTCAGTCGTGCAGATATCGAATGGTATGATCACAACGACATTGATCATTTGGAACAAATATTATCCCAATTGAAGCCAGTGTTAGATAAGCAGAAGCCGATTAGAAGAAGATTCATTGTCACCGAGGGATTATTCGCTGGCAGTGGTGACATTGCTAACTTGCCAAGAATTGTTGAATTGAAGAACAAATACAAATACAGGCTCATATTGGACGAATCCTTGTCCATTGGTGTGTTAGGAGACACCGGAAAGGGTTTGCCTGAACATTATGGTGTGTCCAGAGACGAAGTTTCGATAACCATTGGGTCCATGGCTAATTCTTTTGCGTCATCAGGCGGTTTTTGTGTCGGTGTTAATCCTATGGTTCACCATCAAAGAATCTCGTCCAACGCTTACGTCTTCAGTGCTTGATTACCTCCATACTCAGCAAAAGTGACTTCTCAAGCGATCAGAGAAATTCTGGAAAACTTGGACCCTGAAACAGGCAAATCTAAATTGATGACCAAATTGCATGACTTGATTTCATATGCGTATGACGGCTTACAAAAGCAGCTTCAAACTTTGCCATTTCAAATAGTATCATCTCCCCAATCACCAATAATTCATATAGGGTTAAAGGAAGCTATTAGGGAACAGTTAGGTTTCCCTATGATGTACGGAAACTCTACTTTTGTCACTACCGGAAAACCAGCCAAGATGTTAAATGGCTTTGACGAGTTCTTGAATTTGGAGAGTTTTATTTTGCAAAAAATTATTGACTATGTTTTACAGCATTCCGCTATTTTGGTTACCAGAACCAAATTCATTTTAGAACACGAGAATTTGCCTGTGTTGCCTCCGCATTTGTTAGTTAATATCAACGTTGGAACAACCAAGGAAGAAATTGTCAAGCTTGTTGATGTGTTGTCACAAGCCATTAGTCATGTCGTGGGTAGTATTCAAAATGAAGATGACTTGTTTGCATTGAATGATGAAATTGCCAAATATTAAGCAATGGACAGGAAATATAGACGATTACCGCCCCCGCCTTTCCCACTCTCCAGTTAAACTCATGGATATAGTTTATTACATTTATAATTATAATAATATTAATTTAATACATAAGTCTTTTTATAACAGATTCTGTATGTTTTCTATAACAAGCTGACTACCAGGCTAAGAAGATAGCTGTTAAATACCAAGTCACAACATAAGCATTCTCTGTTGTGTCACCTGCGCCGATTTCAATGGAGTTGGTTTTTCATTCTGTTTCTTGCATCTCGAGCTATGGCTCTCGCTTCCTCTATGTCATGTGCATTGCTGTGATTCAAATCTTTTGCCAACTCATATGCCTCTTCAAATTTCCAATTGTTCAATGCATCTCTAGCAAGCCATAGTCTGGCCTTTGATGTTTCATCGCTAATCCCCCAATCGAACTCTTGTTCGAAACATAATTTCATATATTTAAATGTATCCTTGTGATTTCCCAATTTTTCCAGAATAATAGCCAACCGATAACAAATATGGGGCTCGACGGAAAAGTTAGTTTCCTCTCCATCATTGCTATCGTAGTTAGGGTCACCAGACACGTGCACAACTTTGCCAATCGCAAGAGCTTTGGCAAATGACCTTTGTGCTTCGTCCAATTGGTCAATTTTCTCATAACAATTGCCAATAGCCTGCCACATACGTTTGTCTAATGGTTGCAAGTTAGTTGCCCTCTGGTAGTAATATAGAGCATAAAGGTGCATGTCCAACACTTCATAGGCTTGTCCCAACCCATACCAAGCTCTAAAATCTTTAGGGTTCGTGTCTACAGCTCGGCGGTAGGATTCAATGGCAGCATGACTATTCTTCAATTCAACAAACTCATGTCCCATTAATGTCCATGCACTGAGACAGTTTTTGTTCAAAGTTAATGCTCTTTTATAGTACATGATGGCTTTCTCATGTTCGCATTTCATAGAATAGTAATTGGCTAAGATGCAACACGTCTCTGGACGAAATTTATCAATTTGAGAAGCGTATTGTGCCAAATACGATAGTTTTGACCTCTTTTCCATCACGTACAACATGTTTGAAAACGTATCTAAATCGTCCAATCGCAATGGGTCCTGAATCAAAATTTGATCAAATGTGGATTCAGCTTGAAAATAGTCCAAATTATGGTATGATATGAGAAATTGCTGAATTTTTAAAAACACAAAATTGGGGAACAAGTTCACTAGATTATTGAGATTTTCAAATAGCGTGGTCAGCTGGTGATAAAACTCTTGCAATATCACAACTTCGAAAAACTGAAACATGACACCATTGGAAAACGCGTTGTTCGTGCTTTTGGCTTTGTTGATGAAGTTGTTCGCTTCTTCGAAAGACGTCAATGACGCAATAAGCTCCTGCCAGCAAGACCAGTTATATGGGAACAACTGCAACGATTGACCAAGACTTTGCTGTGCCAACAGATACTTTTTCTTTTTGTTGTAGATCATCCCGTTTAAGTAGTACAAGAATGCATTCTCTTTACGATTTAGAAAATTTTCAGATTCCAATATGATCTTTGATAACTGCGTATTTAATGAGTTAATCGTGGGCTCTTTGGTTGCTGTTCCATTATCATCACTCACATCGTTAATTAAGCCAATGTTTATGGAGCCGTCCGTTTCTTCAGTTGCACGCTTATCTACCGCTATTAACATGGAGTACAATCTTAGAAACTTGGCATCGCCACTCTTGCAATCTTTCAAAACGTTAGCTGCCCTGTCAAATTCGTTACAATTAAAATAAGTCTTTGCTAATAAAAAAGTATCCTGATCCACCAAGGTTTCTGGATCCAGTGGAATGGCGGGGTATTCTATTGGATCTTGTGCTTTCAATCCATTTAGTGCTTCTGCACACCATTTGCTAGCCTGGTACAAGTTTAAGCTATTTAATTTCAACGTAGCATGGTATAGCTCTATTCTTAGATCATCTATACTTATACCTTGAGGCTCTAAATTGATCTGACTTGACATTGTATGATGATCCGCTGAAGTGGTTTAGTTGGTTGTAAAAAATGAAAAAAAAAAGTAAACAAATCGACCAGTAGTAGAAATGTTTGACTTTACGGGAACAACATTTGTACGCAAATGAAAAAAAAAAAAGAAAGTCCAAAAAAAAAAAACTATCACTTAGATCATCATAGTGAACCACTGGAATTCAGAGAACACGATATTGAAGATGAGTACGGAAGCCCTAGAAATAATTGAATCTTTAAATCAACTATTAGACTCGACTTTGGAGACATTTAATTCAACTCAAGAATTGCTTGATGTTAACAATCGATTACTTGACTCGGCAAAAAATAATACACAAGCTACATCCACATCTGATATACAACTGTTGAAGAAAAGGTATATACTCGACTCCTTCAAAATTAACAAGGCGCAAAAGGAGTTTAAAGATTGGGAAGTAAAATGCAAAAATGATGTGATTGAGAACGAAGCAGGCAAGTACAACGAAACTTTAGGGGAAATATCCAGAATCAATCTCCGAATTGAGAAAGCGTCAAACACATATGAAACCCTATCAAATTCAATTGAGTTGCCTAATTTCATCGTGTCGAGAAGAACATTGGAAAGTTTGAATAATGAGGCTTTGTTAAAGGCAGCTCAAAGCGATGGTGATGAAGTCCCCAGACATGTACAAATAAGTGATTTGTTTTCTTTGGACAGTTCGTCAGCCTTGCCTTTGCCAGATTTCAAGGTCATCAGTCAACTAATTAATATTGAGTATCGTCTAAGATTAGAGAAAATGTTGAAATTGGAACTATTAACGTTAATCAAGCAAAAGCTCGATAACGAAAACAGAACTTGGAGTAAATATCTTAATAATTTGAACCAGTTCGTCAACAAGAGTGTACCTGAAGCTATAGCTGAAGTTGAAAAAATAAAAGCTGAAGAAGCTGATGTCAAGCTGAAGAAGCTACAAATAGAGAGCGACTCGCTGGAAGAAGAGGATGATATGGAAGTGCAAGAAGTTGATCGAGAAGAGGAAGGTGAGCATGACGAAGTTCTTGTCCATACGGAAGAAGAGGAAGAGGACGAAGAAGACAATGATGATGTAGATGAAGATGCTAAGGATTCTGACGAGGAAACTCATATACATGGTCACGACGATGAAAACGAAACGGAATCACATATTTCATCCCCCCATCATGATACATTCACTGGCAGCAATAGGTTAGGTCAAGGTGATGAAGAGGAAGGTGCTGCTGCTGCTGATGATGATCATGATGATCATGATGATGATGACATGCTAACTGATCATTAATTATATGTATATATATTATAAAATGAACAACTCTTCTGCCTTATTTATCTCATTCTCTAGTAAAATTTTGTTCACTTTTTAACAGGTTCTTCTTGTTTCGCTGGCTCTGAATTACCATTAAGAATATAATTAAACACTTGCATTGGGGAATCGCCTGCCTCTCTTCTGTGGTTCACAATTCTTATTAATTGATATCCAGCAACCCCGCCCAAGAAGAAATTCACAGAGGCTAAAAGGTAGTTTCTTGGTTTTATAACAAATCCAGCCCATCTCGTCCAAATAGCACCGGTAGCAAATAAAGCGATTTGTTGGGTTCCACTCAATTTCTCTACTGGACGTTGCAAGTCATTGATACCGGCAATTACTAATGCCCATTTAAACACCGGAGCCCAAAAATGAACGGTCCTTGGTCCAGTCTCGGAGTTCATAAAACGTTGGAATTTAGATGCGTGTTGTGCTGTTGATGCCATTGCTATGTTTATATTCTTGGTGGTAAGACTAATAAGTAACTAAATAAAGTCAAGTAGCAAAATAAATACAAAAAAAGTCCCAGAATCCAATGGTGTCCGATACTTTTGTAAGTACACAGAAAAAAAAACAGAGGTGGAAAAAAAAAAAAATTGTAGCCGGTCTGCCATGACACACGACTACTCTCATTCCCCACTTTTACCGTGCCGCAAAAGGGGATCAACTAACGTAGCTAATCAAAATCATGAAAGTATAAAGATGCCTAGTATTAATAGTAATATACAATTTTACCTATAGAAGAATCCATTGCCACTTGTCAATTCCCTTGAAGGACGAGCCGTTCTTGTTTGGATATTCTCCATACACTAGACAGTAATGGTCTAGCAATAGGCGTATTTCTTCAAGCTCGTCGATAAATTCCAACTTGTTGATGCGTTGCAACTCTTGCTCGTCAATCCAGCCACTTCTATCCCCTCTATACCCTCCAACATCACTCATATCGGTCAA
>JANIWD010000168.1:0-20502 GCA_030557875.1 Candida neerlandica
ACTAATATGGACAAAAATATTTGTACATAGTCACAAACAAATAAAATGAAGAAGTGTACAATTAATTGTGTCATCTAATTTCGCGCTTTAGTTTAAATAATAAAAAAAAAGACTGTATACATATATATAGTTCGTCACCTTCTATACATGAATAGAAATAGAAGTACAAATTAAATCCTTTTTTTTGGTTGGCTTGTTTGGTTGTTTTGTGCAACTTGTGAATTTTTTATTTTTATTTTAATTGCATTGCTTTTGGTTTTGGTTTTATTTTTGGTTTTCTCATAATCGACGACAATTCAATTCAAATAAAAAAAAAAAAAAACATTTTTTTAAAAAAAAAAAAAAATTTTCAACCTTTCGTTTATATTTCTTCCTTTTCTTGCTTTGGTTCTTTCTTTCTTATTTTGTCTAATATCAACTCAAGTTCATCTGTATTCAATTGCTACCCCCATAATTGTAATAGATCCATTTTCCCTGTTGTTGCAATCAAACTATTAGAAACAAAACAAACGACAAAAAAAACAAAATACAACAGCAAAAATGTTTAGAGAATATAAGTTAGTTGTTGTTGGTGGTGGTGGTGTTGGTAAATCTGCTTTAACCATCCAATTAATCCAATCCCATTTCGTTGATGAATACGATCCTACTATTGAAGATTCATATAGAAAACAATGTAATATTGACAACAAACAAGTCTTGTTAGATATCTTAGATACCGCTGGTCAAGAAGAATATTCCGCTATGAGAGAACAATATATGAGAACTGGTGAAGGGTTCTTGTTGGTTTATTCTATAAATTCTTTGAACTCCTTCCAAGAATTGAACTCATTCTATGATCAAATCTTAAGAGTTAAAGATTCCGAAAATGTTCCTGTATTGGTTGTGGGTAATAAATGTGATTTGGAAATGGAAAGACAAGTTAGTTACGAAGATGGTTTAGCCTTGGCTAATTCTTTCAATTGTCCATTCTTGGAAACTTCCGCTAAACAAAGAATTAATGTTGAAGAAGCCTTCTATGGTTTAGTAAGACATATCAATAAGATTGATGCCGAACAAGAAGCTGCCAAACAATCACAACAAGGTCAAGGTCACGATCAACAAGGTGTAACGAATAATGGAACTGTTTTGAATAATAACCAACAAAACCAAACCCTAACACAGAATCAACAAAACCAACAATCAGCATCTTTGGCACAAAATCAACAAGATGGTATAATAGACCAAAATGAATCTGGAATTGCTGCTGGTCAAGCAACCCTGAAATCTCAAGTTCAAAGAAAACAACAGCTGCAAGGTCAACAAGCCGGTTCCTCTGAACCGAAATCTAAAGGCGGTTGTTGTGTCATTGTTTAAGCAATCTTTAAAATTATTAAAAATGAAGAAAAACCCCCTCCTCCTCCCAATCTAGAAAATTGGATTACCGTTCATTCATTGATGGTGATCCAATCCTTTAACCTCTCCTACCCTACCACCCTCCAAAGAAAAAGAAAACCCTCAAAATTTCTTAAAATAAATAAATAAAAAAAAACAGAGTTTATATAAGTTATAATAATATATATTTATTTATATATTTATTTATATATTTATAGTGACATATATCTATATATATAAAAGTTTTTTTATTTCTTTAAACAAGATATCAAATCATTCGAAGTAATTGACGATATCAATTGATGAAATGTATAACAATGAAATGTAAGATCAAACTAGCAAATATAAAATCACCAAATGCTCTTTCTGGACTAATTCCGTTGAACAATTTCGTATTACTACTTTGATCATTATCATTATTAATCTTCACACCATCATCGTCATCATTATCATTACTACTAGGAATATCATTAATTTGTAATCTTAAACTGACCAACAAGACAAATTGACCAACACAACTAATAAATCCACCCAAAAAGGCATTGAATGGGAAGTTACCAATCAATACAACATAAACGAATTGTAATACACCTAATAATACCAAAAATGTTAAAAAGAAATCAATCAATTTCAATTTTGGTGTTAAAGATTCGAAATAATTGGATATGGTTGTATTTAAAGTAGATTTCAAATCATTGACAGTTGAACGTACTGCAACTGTTGATGATGATGAAGTGGCAGGTACCCCACTTGGTTTCTTGATTACTGGTTTAGCCATTGATAGAATAAGTATATGTTCTAGGTGGTGATAATTGTTTTGGTCCTTTGGGTTTTGTTTGACTTTTTGGTCGTCCAAGGTTTTTCGTTTTTGTTTTTTTTTTTCTTTTACACGTTTGAAAAAAAAAAAAATTCTGGCAGCACACTGAAAGAGAGAGACAGAGACAACAAAAAGGAAATAAATCAGTAATAAAACTTTTCTCTGACTCTCTGTCGGATTTTCAACACACTTACACTCACTCTACCCACAGCCACCTCCAATATCACCGCCACTATTCTATCAACTCAATAAAGCTCACGGCATCTGAATAGTTTTCGAAAAAAAAAATGATGAGTACCATAAGTAACATCCCCCAAAATGAACAGCAACTGCAACCAAAATCAGGTTCAAGTACAACTGCAAGTACAATCATAGGTAATGATAATGAAACCACACATCTTCGTAAAATCACTCAACCACCAAATTTACGTATCATTTCACCATTGAATTTCTGTCCAGTTGAAAAACAACTATATAGATCAGGACAACCATCGATGATAAATGAATCATTCTTGAATCAATTAAATTTAAAAACCATCATTTGGTTAGCAAGTGAAGAACCAAGTGATGAATTCCAAGAATATTGTTCCGATTCAAATATAAATATCGAATATATTGGGATGATTAATGATATACAATCCCAATTTGAATCAAACTATACCCCTCATCATAATCAAAATCATAATCAAAATGATAATAATCATGCCAACAATAATGATCCTAATACTGATATTAATAATAATGAAAATAGTAATTCGCATAGTAATAATAATAACAATAACAATAATAATAATAATAATAGTTCAAGCAATACTACTAGTAATATTGGAAATGGATCCACTATGATAAATCCATGGGATGCATTGAATGATGCAACAATTAAGAAATCATTAGAAGTTATCGTTGATAAATCAAATTATCCAATTCTTATATGTTGTGGAATGGGTAGACATAGAACCGGAACTGTTATCGGATGTTTAAGAAGATTACAAAATTGGAATTTAAATAGTGTAAGTGAAGAATATAGAAGATTTACTGGGGCAAGAGGTGGAAGAATTTTGGTGGAATTGTTGATTGAAAATTTTGATATTAATTCTGTTGATATAAATTGGGAAATTGCTCCTGGATGGTTGAAATAGGGAAATAAGTATTGTCAATGATGATGGTGGTGGTAGTGGTGATAATAGATATCCACGGGAGAAATAGTACAATTATCAAATCATTGCTTAACCAAAAACGGTTATAGGAAGCAACGGCAATACTGGAACAATAGAAAAAGCGGAAAATAGTGTCAAAAGGAATAGTCACAAAGAAAAAAAAAAGAAGACAAACAAGAAGAAACAAGGGTATGTGTATCTCTCTATATATAAGACAGTTGAGAGTAATAGATGATGATCATTATCATTTGTAATATCCCGCAAATGGAGATTGATATTTGAATAATTGTACCCGATGATCAAATTCCGTAGTGATAATGTGTGTAAAGGAATTAACATTGCTATCGTATCTTCGTAGCAACTACAATTCTCCGGTCCCCCTTATCTAATCCCATTGTTAGTGCTTCTAGTACTACTGCTACTACTACTAAGACTCACGATAAGCCAATAGAAAAAAAAAGACAATCCACTCTCCACAGTTTAAAAAAAAATGAATTAGATACACCGAAGAAGTTTATTCCATCACGTGCCAGTCTTGCAAGATAATATTTGACACTGACTATAATGATGATGAGATGTATGTGATGTAATTGAATTGATCTATCTGTGTGTGATCAATAAAAGTCGATGATTTGTACATAGTGGTATTTGATTATGTAAAGGTGTGTTCCGCAGTAAAGAAAAAATCGACCCGGGTTATGGAGGTAGCGTGGTGCCAATAATAGTACTAGCAATGGTGGTAGTAATGAGTGTGTGGAATTTGCCATTCAAATAATTTTTTTTCTCTTTCTTTCTTCTCCTTTCTTTCTTTTCTTTCTTTCTTTCTCTATCACTCCAGCTTTTTTATTTTTTTTTTTTTTGCTTTTACTTTTACCTTTACTTTTACTTTTTTACCTTTACATTAACCCTTTAAATCAACCACCTTGTATCAACCATTCCGTTGAGGCACTTGATATTAGCCCTACTTCACTCCAGTCCTATCAATAGATTCATAAATATTCCCTAATACTTTTGATCACTTGATACTACTCCCAGTTTTTTTTGTTGTTTTTAAATCACACTCATTATCTCCCCTTTTTTTAACTCCTTTATAAACCCTTCCCCCCGTAACCTGGGCTTCTCCCATTATTAGTAAATATTCCAAACACACATCTCATCACATCTCATTTTAGTACAATATGGCAGGTACTTGTATTACAACTATTAAATTATTAGGTGTTGGATCATTGGGTTTATTAACCTCATCAATAATTTATCAATCATTAACCAATTTGCCTGATTTAATTCATCAATTTAACACTCAATTTAATAGTAGTTCCATTGATTATTTCAATAAGAAACTTTCCAATCTTAAACATACCATAGCCAACAATCGTTTAATCAATGGGGTATTGACTGCTTTATCAACTGGATTATTTACTTTGGCATTTAAATATGCCCCAACTCAGGAAAAGCATCCTTATTTGATTTATGCTTCTATTGGTGCTCCATTAAGTTTAATTGCTTTGTATTATAAGAATTGGAATTATGAAGAAAAGATTTTATCTCAAAAATCAGTTCCTTCAGCAAAAGCATCAAAATCAGGTTCAGCTGATAAAGATAAAAAATCATCATCATCATCAGCATCAACAACTCATGACACTACTGAACCTACTGATCCAGATTATGAAATCATTAGTAAAGTAACATCTGCTGATTCTCTATTGGGTAAATCATATGTTCATCTTTCTGATGAATCGGGTATTTCTACCCCAAATTCTTCCCATCCTTCAAGTCCACAGGTCCAACCAGAACAACAACAACAAGAACAAGAAGAGAAATCCATCGAAGAAATTGAAGTTGATCAAGAAGTTGAAAATATCTTGATTAAGAAAGAAATCATTCAAGATTTGAAAAAAATCGAATCCGGTTATACCTTGAGTAGTTATATTTCAAGTATTAGTTTCTTGATTGCCTCAGTTGGTTTATTTGGTGATTATTATTTGTTATAATTAATTAACTAATTAATCAGAAAATAAAAAGAAAGAAAGATGAAGATGAGTTTCTATTCATTATTTATTAGTATTTCTAAAACATTAAGAATAAAAAAAAGCAGAAAAAAAATGGAGAAAATGAATAACATAGCTATTACTACCTTGGGAATCGGTTAAGTTCTTATTATTATTATTATTATTATTCTTACACATGGATATTCACTACTTGTATTTTTTTTTATTATTATTGTTGTTACTGAAGTTGTTTATTAATTGTTTGTTGTTTGAAATACAATGAAGAATCAATCTATGATTATATTCTTCTTGTTGGTATCTCATTTTTTTTTATATATATATTCAGGTTACTCTCTTTATTCATACATATAATTATAATTATATATATATATGTATATGAATATACTTTTCTTATTTTGTATATCTCTAATATATAGAAGTAATCTAGTGGGGTGTTGATGATGATATTGAAAATTACACGACTTTGATGATTTTGAATTTTTTTTTTTTTTAGTATTTTGAATGATCTATCTTCATCTGGTGGGGATGGATGAGTTATATGCAAAGTATAGAATTATAGTCCTTTTCTGGGGTTCAATTGCAAGTATGTTTTGTTTGACGTTTGGAAAATTATGTACGGTCAGTAATGACAAGTTAAAGTAATCAACTTTTTCTTTGATTTTATATATCTTGCTGCCAAATACTAAATACCAACCTATCCATATCCAAAATCTTAACCATATCATTTGTTGGTATTAAATTAACTCTCGCAATGGGGCTACTGGTTCAAACGTATGTACACCATCATCTACACTTTCCTCTCTCTTATCTTTATCATTCCTGTTTTTGGGACCAACTTGGGTGGTGGACGTACGTGTGCACCCATGTTTCGGTGAACACGAATCCCCTATGTCTTATTCTCATCATACACACAACAAGAAAAATAAGAAAAAAAAAAATTCTGTTCATCAATCAATAAACCAATCAGTCAATCAATCAATTTACCTCCACTTTATCAACAATGGCCAAATTTTTCCTTAAAGTACAAGCTCAATTAGATAATGTCACCGATTTAGAACCTAACAACAGTGTTGAATCTCCATATGAATACACATTTGAAATTGAATGTACAAAATGTCGTACCATTCATGATAAATTAATTCATATTAATAATTTTGAAATTCATGAAATGTCAGGTTCAAGAGGTACAGCAAATTTAGTTATTAAATGTAAAGAATGTAAATATGAAAATAGTATAAATATTATACCAACAAATTTAAAATATACTATTGAAGATTGTGAAAAAAATAAGTTTGTTAATTTTTTGGAAATTGATAGTAGAGGATTGGATGTTTTAAAATTTATTCCAAATGGAGAATTTAAATGTATTGGATTGGAATCAGGAACTAAATTTAATGAAGTTGATTTAAGTGTAGATGATGAATGGTATGATGTTGATGAAAAAACAAATGAAGAAGTTAGTATTGTGGATGTTAAATGGGAAGTATCTCGTTCTTAAAAATAGATATGTGAAAAAAAAAATGAGGGAATGGAAATTGCATTGTTATGTTATGAATGTTGTTATGTGGATATGTGGATATGTTGATAGAAATAAATGAAAGTTATTGTTGTTGTGTTTTATTTTGATTCAAAATGGTTGCAAATTAGTTGTAATTCTTGTAGTTGTAGAAAATCAGTCATATTAACCGGGATAGAATTGTTTGTATTGATAGTTTAGTAAATTCCTCATAGTATGTTACCAAATACTTGCAAAAAAAAAACAACAACTAATTTAATTTAGCATGAACAATGATGATCAATCTTGTAAGAATGGTTTGCAGCAATTGGAATGAATCACCGTGGTAGTAGTAGTTGGTATAAGTGGTTGTTGTATTTACTTATTTACTTACTTCCGTTCGGTACGATTAACTCCGGCTATCGGTTATAAACCTTCGCTCCTCCCTCGTCTATACATTTTCGCTCTGAGTTTTTTTTTTTCTTTGGTGGCTTTTTTTTGTTTGTGATTGTTGCTTTATCGGATTGTAATCTTCTATGATTGTAGACAGACCAAAAATAAAACACTAGAAGTTCATTACTGGGTCTGTTATTAATCATGAAATAATAATTATCATCTTCTGTCTCATGATGATATCATTGCAATTGACTACTCTACATGACAGATATGCATGGATTTACTTACGAATTTCAATCCGGAACTCATGGCAAAAAAAGAAAAAATAGTTCAGAAAAGCCAAATGGTACACAATACAACCCTATTTTACTTTATTTTTTAAGGAATAATTCTTCCAATTGTGATACGTCCGGATCTTGAGGACTTGTATTGTTTCCCCCATTTCATATCTTAATCTCTTTATGTTTCGGTTTGTGTGGTGGTTGCGGTGGCAGTGGCAGTGGTAGTGGTAATTGGTGCTGCAGCGTTGCGACAATCTGTGTTCCGTGCGTGAAAATTTAACCCCCTTTAAATTAACCAAAAGGGAAGCGAAAGTTCCTGTCTGTATTTATTTCTATTTCCCATAAATAAAACCCTGATTGCTCTCTCTTGACCTTTATTTAATTTTATTTAACTTTATTTTCTTATTTCTTTCTCTTTTCCTTTCATAATTCCTCAACTCCTTGTTTTTTTTAATAATATTAATATTAATATCTTCATAATGGCAGGAAATTTAGCTGATTCAATCACACAACCAATCAATGATCAATTGAAAAAAGCCGTTGGTTCACCATCCGGATCCACCGCTTCTGGCTCATCATCATCAGGTAAGATTGTTTTATTCACTCCAGAATATTATCTTGCTTGTACATTAGGTGGTATAATTGCTTGTGGACCAACTCATGCTGCTGTTACCCCATTAGATTTGGTCAAATGTAGAAGACAAGTCAATCCTTCATTATATAAATCAAATATTCAAGGTTGGAAAACCATTTTGAAAACTTCAGGAGATTCTATATTTACTGGATTTGGAGCAACTTTTATCGGATATGCTTTCCAAGGTGCAGGTAAATATGGATTTTATGAATATTTCAAAAAAACATATTCCGATATTTTTGGACCTAAATATTCTAAAGAATATAAAACTGGGGTATTTTTACTTGCTTCTGCATCAGCTGAATTCTTGGCTGATATTGCATTATGTCCTTGGGAAACAATTAAAGTTAAAACCCAAACAACTATTCCACCATATGCTAATAATTTAGTTGATGGATGGAAGAAAATTGTTAGTACTGAAGGTTTTGGGGGATTATATAAAGGTTTAGTTCCTTTATGGTGTAGACAAATCCCTTATACAATGGTTAAATTTGCAAGTTTTGAAAATATAGTTGCCGGAATTTATAAATATCTTGGAAAACCAAAAGATTCATTTTCAACTTTACAACAAACTGGTGTATCATTTTTAGGTGGGTATATTGCAGGTATTTTCTGTGCTGTTGTTTCTCATCCGGCTGATGTTATGGTTAGTAAAGTTAATTCTGAAAAAACTCCAAAAGAAACAACTGGAGAAGCTGTATCTAGAATTTATAAAAAAATTGGATTTGCTGGACTTTGGAATGGTTTACCCGTGAGAATCTTTATGATTGGTACTTTAACTGGATTCCAATGGTTGATTTATGATTCTTTCAAAGTCTACGTTGGTTTACCTACTACTGGTGGTCATTAGAAAATATATAGCTTGGGTGATTTCAATCCAATATATACATTCGATAGAAAAGCTAAATTATATATAAGTATTCAATCTTACATTTAACTTCCTTACTAACTAAATAACTGACTAACTTATTAACTAACTCCATACATTTTTAAACAAATCATCATCTAATCTATTAACCATTGGTTGGGCTGGAGCTTGTGCTGGTGGTGGAGTATAAGATAATGGGGTCTGTTGTCCAACTCTTGCTTGTTGTTGAAATTGCTGTTGTTGGAATTGTTGTTGTTGGAATTGTTGTTGTTGTTGTTGAATTGGTTGTTGCTGTTGGATGAAACTAGAAGAAGATGAAGGTGATGAATATAATGAAAGAATAGATTTCTTTAAATCTGGTCTACCATTACTAGATATACTTCCTCCGGTATTTTGAGCAGATTGAAGCGGTTGGTTAACTTGTGGTGTTGGTGTTGATACTTGAGCAGGGACTGGTGGTAATGTACTCTTGGAACCAATTGAAGAAAAGGAATTAGCAGAACTAGAAGTAGTAGAACGACTAATTGGAGCTGGGGCTGGGACTGGAGCTGCGGCTGGAGTTGGGGTTTGAGATTGAACACTTAATGTAGATCTAGATGTCGAAGCAGAAGCAGATGCAGAAGCAGGGGTTGAACTTGTTGAAGGAATTGGTCTTTTAGAAACATTGGCAATAAAAGATCTAATATCTTGACTATCTTTCCATTTTTTTAAATCATATTTTGTTCTAATAAAATTTTCAATCTTCAGTTGATCAGGAACATAACCAGTTGGTAATTTACTTTCCCAATATAAATTAGAACTTTGGTTACCCCATCTAACCATATTTTCAACTTGATCATCAGTCCAAGCATCCAAATCGACACTTTTAACTTTAGAAATATGAGTACCCATACTTCTATGAACACCTGAACATCTAATACAAATAAAACAACCTAGATTCCAAGAGGCCCATCTTGGGTTTTTAGTTATTTTACAATCTGCACATGTTTTGTTTGGTTCTTCTCTTAATAGTTGTTTTAAGATTTGTTTATGTTTTTCCAGATGAGTTTTTTTGGAAGAAGGTAATGCTTTATTGTTGTAACTCATAATTGAAATGAAATGAAATGAAACGGGAGATCAACGAATGCTAAAATATCAAATTAAAAAGATGTTGTAGGATGAAGTGAAATGACAAAAAATAACAAAAGAAGGAAGGGGGATCGAATATGGTGATGCAAGTAGTGATAATGAAAATGAAGATGATGAAGTGGAAAGTTGTGTCTATATTTATAAAGTGGTAGACGTTGTTGGTGTTGTAATTGTTGTCCTCTAAATCAAAATTTTTTTTTTCTTTCTTTTTTTTTTCTTTGGTCTTAATCAAAAAGAAACCAAAAAAAAAAAAAAAATAACAAAACTGAGGAGATTGACATGTGACTCTTAATCACATGTATATTTCACGTGATCAGTAAATTTATACGACACGTATTTGACATTGAATATCTGACATTGTGTTTTGTGCGACATTGATGTTTTTTTTTTCTTCTTCTTTTTCTTCTCTGTGATAATTTTGTGACGTTGTTGGTTTTTGTGATTTGTTCTATTTTTCTTTTTCTTGATTTCTATGGAATTTTATTGTATTGGTGTATGGTTGTTATATTGTTACCCATTTTGGAGGGGATTTGTGTAATTCCATATTTTAAGTTTCCGTAAATCTAAAAGTCTTAGTGTCGTGTAGTTACCGAATGTTGATGTAATAAATTTGAACCCAAAAATAAAAAATGCCAACAGCAACCACAACAACAGAAAGAGAAAAAAGAAAGAAAAAAAAAAAGAGAGAGAGAAAGAGAGACAGGGAAAGAAATTTAATAAAGAGAAAAAAAAAACCAAACTTCTTTTTATTGCTTCCTTATTTTTATCTCTTTTCTTCTACTTATATAGACAATTCATCATCATTTACCATTGCCATCACCATTAGCATCGACTTTTCTTCATTCATATTTACCACTACTGCATTGATACCATTCATCATCCCAATTACTGTGCATCTTTTACCGTCATCTATTGTCCAACAATACACACACAGAGACCAGTCATTAAAATACACCAACAGAGATAGAAAACAGAAAAGTTCGCATTAATTGTTTTCACACTCAAAATTATATATAACCATTTCATTCTATTCCATTCCATTCCATGTTAAACAACAACATCTTCACTTTCCATAATTTATTACTAATTAATACCAACTAAATTTACCCTCCCCATTTATAAACCTATAACTATCTTATTATTACTACTACTACCACCAGTATCAGACTAGTAGACTATCCAACTATTCATTATAATAACTTTGCATTTTATCTAAAGAAAAAACAAAAAACTTTGTTTAATCTATTTATTTATTCATTTATTTATTTATTTGTCATTTATTCATTTATTTATTTATGACCATTTGCATTATCTGATCTAATCGATATTTCACATTACAACCAACTCATTAACTCATATATTCACATACATTTATGATCATAATATTCTCACTTTAACATGCCCTATTCACAACTATTCAGTAATGAATTACAACCACCGCCGCAGAAACCACCACAAACAACGACAACCGACTATCGAATATACACCGCTGAAGAAGTTAAACACCACGATAAACCCGATGATTTGTGGATGATTATTTATAATAAAGTTTACAATTTAAGCAATTTTAGTAAGATACACCCTGGTGACGTGGAAGTTTTGTTGGATTGTGGAGGTACTGACGGTACGGAAGCATTTGAAGATGTCGGCCATTCGGACTATGCCTATCAAATGTTAAGACCATATCTAATTGGGGAATTACCGTTGGAAGAACACAAGAAATATGAAAATATTCCTGAATTTACAATACCTGAAACCAATCCATGCACAGAGGCAAGACGGTTAGGAGGATATCTTCCGAAATCTAAGAAACGAAAGAAGAAGAGAAGAAGAAAAAACCAAAAATATCAATTTAGCATGAGGATCATACTGTTGTGTTTATTGGCAATAATTTCATTTACATTATTTTTATATATTCAGAGGTTTAAATGGGTTTCACTATGAATTTTTGTTGGAGATTTCGTTTCTTTGTTTAATGTTTTGGATTTCGATTTTCTGATTTTCTGAATTCGATATTGTCTTATTATATTATATTTATATTTATATTTATTAGTAAAGTTTGGTTTTATTTATTTATTTATTTATATCTATATATATTATCTATGCATATGTTTATTAATTTATCTGCTATATTGATATTTCATAGGAAGAGGATAATTAGAGAAAAGAAATTAGTGACTTGTCGGATTGTCCAATTATATAGAGCTTTTATTTATGTATTTATTATAGAGAAGAGAAAAACACAATTATATCATTCATTTATATGTTCAAATTTTCATAATTATTGTAATTATTAAATGTAATTGAATAAAAATGAATGTATTTTGATGCTGATCAAGGTGATGAAAAATACGGATTGTATTTTTTTTTTGCCAGAGAGAGACAAAGGGACGGGGAAGGGAATTAAAGTCCCGCCTTGTTGAACCGAAAAAAAAACCATTGAAAAAAATTTGAACAAGAAAAAAAAAATTAAGATGTCGTTGGCGTGCGGGTCGAGCACCCCCCCCGCCCAAAAAAAGACAATTGAAAACGTACACCGGTGCAGTTTGTTTGGTATTTGTGGACGACGGAGATATAAATTATTCGTTCGATTGGTCCCCGCTCCGTACACAACCTCTCCTTCTCCTTCTCCCCTCCTGACTTGTTACCATTTACTCCTAACTCTTCGTTACACCAATGAGATTGACATACATAACTGTAATATCACGAACAAGAAGAACACGGACTCATTTATCCTTGAGAATCATAAAAGATAACTACTCCGGTATTTTCCATGAACATCAATCTTTCAGACCTCATTACAATTTAGTCCTGCAGGTCCGTAAGATCAATGGGGTTTAGCACCCGGGTAGTTCCCCGAGATTGCAAATATATAGATCACTCAATGTATTCAAAACGAACACAGAGTACAGAAAAAACAAAGCGCTGGAGACGAAGAGGTGCCTTGCGATAATACCGAATCTGGGACATATTGATAAGTTGATATTACAAATAGGGTACATAATATTTGATACATCTTCGAAACATTCACGTCTCTATTTCAATTATCTCTAGCATCTAAACCGGCACCTTCCTCTCTCTCTCTCTCTTTCGTGGACATGTGGGTTCCAGAGGTTATGTACTCTTGCATCTCTCTTTAGCAATACCGTGCCAACAGTTAACCCCCAATTTATTGATAACCCTACCGTTTCATTAATATGTGCTTAAAGCCTAATGTCCAGTCTAGAACGACAATTCAATCTTTAAGTTAATAATTTTGGTCAAACAAGTTTGAAATATTTTCTAACTCCAATTGTGTAAACTAATTTTGTTACAAAATTATACGAAAAAAAAAAAAAATAACACGGAATTGTTGTCCGGTTCCCCTAGCCGCCCTGATCCTCTTCTTACTGTTCCCCTTTTCATTCTTATGTAACTAGTTTGAAACCAAATGGAACCAATCCACATAAATTCACTAATCAACCTACCCTACTAGTGGAAAAATATTTTGTTTTAAGTTTGATTCACCCCTTGTGTATCCATTCCCCATCCACTTCCATTCCTCCTGTTTATGATGGAAAAAAAGGGAGATATTGAGATTTATCTGTGGTAAATAAATGTGGGGTGGACTTCCAATTCTTTATAATAAATTGTTAAAATACTCTCACATGCAGCACTCAAAGTAACTTACATCCACTGACGAACGTACAGAAGAATAATAGAAATGTTATGCGCAATTGAACAATACCTTATTTAAGAATACCAATCTTGATCTCTGTTATTATTATTTATTTTATTTGGGGGAAAGTACCAGGAAAGTAATAGAAGTTATTTGATTTATTTTAATTGGTACAAATTCTTGATGTTGCAAAATAATAATAATTTCTTACTAATAATTTATATAAGCGGTTTTAAGAAAAATAAAAATAAAAAAAAGAAAGAACAAATTCAAATACTGCAAAAAAAAAAAACCAAATAAATAACTTTAATTCACACACACGTATACAAACGCAATAATGAATGAAATTAACCTTTTGCTTGGGCTAGAATCATTATTGATATACTTCAAATTGGCAATAAAAAAACAAATATTATGTATCACACTCATAACCATTTTATCTCTCCTTTCATGTGAGTGAAATTTGACATTTAGTTTGAATTTCATGAATAAATACAAGTCGATATCTAGTAAATACGTGAAAATATACAATGGATAAAATACAAATGCATATTAGTAGATTTATATAAAAAAAAATACTGTATCATTAAGCAAGTAAGCTTCTGATTGAATTCGGATGAAAAATATTTTGGCGAATTTTCAAAATTGTGCATTTTAGCATAGTGGTCCTGCTAGTCCACTATTATAAGTTTTAATTTTTTTTTTTTTTGTATGTGACTGAGTTCGATCCTTTGCAGCGCAAGGCTTTCATTATTACTAGCAAACTACAGGGAAAAAAAAAGAAGACAATTAAAGCACACTTAAATTTGATCAATTTACCAACTAAAAGAAAACACATACTCATTCAATTAAAGAATATACGTCTTTAACCCCCCACCTGCACAATGTCAGACGAAGAATTCTATTCAGAAGAATCATATGAATTCGAATTCGAAGATGAAGATGAAGAACACGAAGGATCTAATGATGGCAATAATGATGATGAAAACGACAACGACAATGATAACGATGATAAAATAGATCAAGATACTTCAATTGATAATATGTACTACACAGCTAAAGGGTTTAAAGATGATGACCAAGAAATTGCTATTAATCAATTCAAGAAAATTATTGAATTGAAAGATAAGGAATCAGTAGGTGATGATGATCATGAATATATTTTCAAGAGTTATAAACAATTAATGAAATTGTATTTTAATCAAAAAAATTATGATTCCATGTTGAATGTATTAAATGAATTATTTTCCATTGTCAATCATATTGATAAATCTTATTTTGAAGATTCTATATCCAAGATGATTTTACATTATTCCAATGATAGCAATGATTTGGAATTTTTAAATCGGTTTTATAATATTTTGCTTGATAAATCACAATTGAACGATAATGTTAGATTATGGTTTAAAATCAATACCAATCTATTGAATTTGAAAATCGAGCAAGAACAATTTCAAGAAATCCCTGAATTATTGAAACAAATCTATGCAAAATTATCCAGTTGTAATGAATCAATTCAAAAATCATTCACATTACAAATCATTGCATCAGAAATAGAATATCTATCCAAAGTTTCCACAAGTAATGATGATCATGAATTAAATTTACCAAGAATGGGTCAATTATATAAAATGAGTTTGAAAATTACCACCGCGGTAACACATCCAAGAATTTTAGCAATAATTAAAGAATGTGGAGGTAAAGTTGAATTTTATCGAGAAAATTTTGAAAAATCTCGAATTGAATTTTATGAAAGTTTTAAAAATTATGATGAAGCTGGATCTTCATTGAAATACAAATTATTAAAATATGTCGCCTTGTGTTCATTATTAACGGAAAGTGAATTGGATCCTTTTGAAAGTCAAGAAACTCAAACAATTGCAAAATCCAATGAGTTTGATACTTTAAAACTTTTGATTGAAGCGTATCATTCATTGAATTTGAAACAATTTCAAAATGTGATTATCCAACAAAATGTTACTGATGATGATAATGATGATGATAAGTTCTACAAGGATCCTATATTTGTGAATTCATGTAAACACCTTTTGAAAAATTTAACATCAAAAATATTATTAAATTATATCAAAGGATATTCAAGTATTAAGTTTGAGTTTCTTTGTTCTCAATTGAATATAGCCGAAGATGAATTGGAACATCTACTTTTGAAATTAATCATGAGTGGGAAATTAAAAGAGTCCAAAATCGACTATGTCCATAAAGTTATCTTTACTGAAACTCCATCAAACAACAACAACAACAACTCCAATCGAGCATGCTTTCCACAAACTTCTGCTAAAGATATTTATTACAATGTTAAATTATTGGAATTTTTAGCCCCACCTCCACCATCATCACCTTCCCTTTCATCTCCACCACCTCCATTAGCATTACAGTCATCATCAATTCCTTTAGAAGATGATATCATGGAAGTTGATGAAAATTCCATATCCCTGATTACCAATAATGAAGGATCACAAACTCAATTGGATTATTTACATAGATTTTTCTATGTTACAGATAGACCTACCAAAGCAAATGATTGGTTCCATTCGATTGAAATGTGGTATATTTTCATAATATCATCAATTCCTGCATTCCATAAAGGTGAGATCAGTCAAAAGGAACAAGTTATAAATGAACAGAAATTGGAAAATATCACCATATCTACTTCAACATCAACAAATATAAATAAGGCAGAGAGTGAATTAGCTACTTTTAATACCGGTTTACTAAATTCAACGGTTAATATCTTAGATGAAAATAGACATGATGATGAATTGGAAACCGAACCTATTAATAAAATTGATGTGTTGAATAATTGGTATAAAGAAATCAAACAGTATTTGAATCTGAATCTGAACCTGAATTTGAATATGAATGTACATCAGGTAGTTTGAGTCGTGTGGAAAGTCTGTAAAAACTGTCAATTGGTAGCCCCAATAGTTTCGCGTTTTCCTGGCCTTGCTTGGTTTTCTTCATGAAATTTTTTTTTTTGAATTTTTCACATCACTTTTTTCTTTTCTTTTCTTTTCTTTTTAAATCTATTATCAATAAGTCAACCAATATTAATTCAATTGTATGTTCCAAAATATCTTGTTTTACAGTATTTATCCAAATGAATTTGCTTTGTTTATTTTAATAATATAAATGATTAGATTATACATGCGTTATCGTCATGATTTTATATCCTTCAATTCCTATAATGTCTTGGTTTTGAAGATATAAAAAAATGAAATCAACTAACACCTAGATGATATATTACACATATTGCATTTGCATTTGGATGTTTTCTCCTTAGAATTCTTGTTTATACTAACTATAGATAATTGTTTTAAAGATTTCGATATAAATTGTCACTAATTGTTGGGTTATATATACATATAGATGTTGAGAATATAATATATATCTCTTATTGATTTTTTAAAAAAAACTTCATCTTTGATACTTTTAGTCGTATCTCTTGCTCTTATTGCTTTTCTCTCTTTTCCTTAATATAACGTTAGACATTGAATTTAGATGTTGGAAATAATGATTTTTAAAAAATAACATCAAAATTTATTTATATAAATATATATATAACCGAAAAATATAAAATGAAAAAATATAAAACAAAGTTCTTTGTTTCTAAATCCGAAAAAGAACATCAATAACGATGAAAAATAACAACAATAATGATAATAAAAATAATTATAAGAACTTTCCAATTATAAAATTTGAACAAATTAATAAAACAAGTAATTTAAAAAAAAACATAAAAGCCAAAATGAACAATAATTTCATTAAAGAAAAAAATTAATGATAATTATCAAACCCTCTCTATTTTGTTCTTCTCTAATATAAATCAATCTTTTTAATTTTTTTTTTTTTTTAACTGCAAAATAAAAAGAATCCAATAAACCGAAATCAACAAAATAATATTTGTCTAACAAAATTTTAAAAAATAATTCATACCATTACATTGATCTGACAATTAACAGACAATTAATGATAAACCGAAAGTAGTAAACACGAAATTCAAAAAAACAAAACACGAATGGATCAATAATGATAATAAGAATAAAAAAAATGAAAATGAAAATGAAAAACAAAAAATAAAAACCAGATGTATACTTGATAACAAATTCGATTTAGGTTAACAAGCAATCAAATAACGTCAGAAACGATTAAATAAAGTAAACCAATGCAACTAAAGCTAAGGCATACATTGGTGGTTTCTTGTTACTAGAAGCAGCACCTTCGAAACTTGTAACTTGAGCACTAGGTGAAGGAGCAGCAGCTGTAGAACCAGAACTAACAGGAACACCAGCAACACTTGGTGATGGACCAGCAACAGTTTGAGCCTCTAATGTAGTAGGTTGTGGGACGAAAGAACCGGTTTCGAGACCAGCACTGCCACTTGGTACAGCACCAGCAGTCGATTGTTCAACACATCCACCCGGTGGACATGTAGAAATGGTTTCGACAGAAACAACACTAACTGTAGAAGCAGAAGGAGCTGGTACAACAGGAGTACCTTCAGTAGTAGCTGGGGTGGTTTCTTCAGTAGCTGGGGTAGTACCTGGAACTGGAATTGTGACACTAGAAGAAACTGGACAGTAAGTAGTGTAAACTGTCAGTTCGGAAGTGTAGGTGACAACACCAGTAGTAGCGGAAGACACAGTACATTCATTTTCGTTACATGAAGTAACAGGAATAACAGTGGAACTTGGAACAACAACAGTGGAGCCTGGTTTGGTTGGTTTAACTTCACTGGTAGCTGGAGTAGTTTGTTCAGTGGCTGGAGTAGTACCTTCGGTAGTAGCTTGGGTAGTTTGTTCAGTGGCTGGAGTAGTACCTTCAGTAGTAGCTGGAGTAGTTTGTTCAGTGGCTGGAGTAGTACCTTCGGTAGTAGCTTGGGTAGTTTGTTCAGTGGCTGGAGTAGTACCTTCAGTAGTAGCTGGGGTAGTTTGTTCAGTGGCTGGAGTAGTACCTTCAGTAGTAGCTGGGGTGGTTTCTTCAGTAGCTGGGGTAGTACCTGGAACTGGAATTGTGACACTAGAAGAAACTGGACAGTAAGTAGTGTAAACTGTCAGTTCGGAAGTGTAGGTGACAACACCAGTAGTAGCGGAAGACACAGTACATTCATTTTCGTTACATGAAGTAACAGGAATAACAGTGGAACTTGGAACAACAACAGTGGAGCCTGGTTTGGTTGGTTTAACTTCACTGGTACCTGGGGTTGCTGGAGTGATTTCTTCAGTAGTACCAGTTGGAGCAACAGAAGATGGAACACCTGGAGCGGTAGAAGTACCTGGAGCAGAGCCAGTAGATTCAGTACCTGGGGCAGAGCCAGTAGATTCAGTACCTGGGGCAGTAGAAGTACCTGGGGCAGAGCCAGTAGATTCAGTACCTGGGGCAGTAGAAGTACCTGGGGCAGAGCCAGTAGATTCAGTACCTGGAGCGGTAGAAGTACCTGGAGCAGAGCCAGTGGATTCAGTACCTGGGGCAGTAGAAGTACCTGGGGCAGAGCCAGTAGATTCAGTACCTGGAGCGGTAGAAGTACCTGGGGCAGAGCCAGTAGATTCAGTACCTGGGGCAGTAGAAGTACCTGGGGCAGAGCCAGTAGATTCAGTACCTGGGGCAGTAGAAGTACCTGGGGCTGAATTAGTACTACTTGGGTATGTAATTGGAGGAATGGTGGTTTGACTAGCTTCAGAACCAGTAACTTCACTGACAGTAGATGAAGTTTCAGTCAATGGACAGTAAGTGGTGTATTCAGTAACAGTGTCTGATTCAGTAACAGTAACGACAGTAACACCAGTAGTGATGGTAGTCTTACTACATCCTTCGTGACCACAGTGGGTGGTAGTGATGGTGGTGGTAGTTTGATCTGTCTTAGTGGTGTATGAAGTCGACCATGTACCAGGAACACTTTCGCTTGAAGTAATCTCAGAAGACTCAGTACCAGAGGTAGCTGGAGTAGATTCAGAACCAGATTCAGAAGCACCAGAGGAAGCTGAAGCAGATTCAGAAGCACCAGTAGATTCAGTACCAGAAGTAGCTGGAGAGGATTCAGATCCAGATGCAGAAGCACCAGAAGTAGCTGGAGTAGATTCAGAAGCACCAGTAGATTCAGTACCAGAAGTAGCTGGAGAGGATTCAGATCCAGATTCAGAAGCACCAGAAGTAGCTGGAGTGGATTCAGAAGCACCAGAGGTAGTTGGAGTAGATTCAGAAGCACCAGTAGATTCAGTACCAGAAGTAGCTGGAGCAGATTCAGATCCAGATTCAGAAGCACCAGAGGTAGCTGGAGTAGATTCAGAAGCACTAGTAGATTCAGTACCAGAAGTAGCTGGAGTAGATTCAGATCCAGATTCAGAAGCACCAGAAGTAGCTGGAGTAGATTCAGAAGCACCAGTAGATTCAGTACCAGAAGTAGCTGGAGTAGATTCAGATCCAGATTCAGAAGCACCAGAGGTAGCTGGAGTGGATTCAGAAGCACTAGTAGATTCAGTACCAGAAGTAGCTGGAGTGGATTCAGATCCAGATTCAGAAGCACCAGAAGTAGCTGGAGTGGATTCAGAAGCACCAGAGGTAGCTGGAGTAGATTCAGAAGCACCAGTAGATTCAGTACCAGAAGTAGCTGGAGCAGATTCAGATCCAGATTCAGAAGCACCAGAGGTAGCTGGAGTAGATTCAGAAGCAC
>JANIWD010000169.1:0-20309 GCA_030557875.1 Candida neerlandica
TTGTTATCAATGTTTCACCTACATCTCTCTCTTATATGTTTTAGTTTTTGAATTACACTCTCTTTTCTACGCGGTTCGTTTATTTTTTATCCTTTGTTTTTTTTAACTTTTTTTATTTCTTCTTTTTTTTAATTGTTTTTTTTTTTTTTTTTTTTTTTTTTTTTTTGAGAAGCCAATCTCTATTGGGTTCATTAATTTTTTTTTTATACTTCTCTCCCCCCTCCTCCGTCGGATAAAAAAAAACACTCAAGTGCTGGTTGTATCGCCAAAAAATTGATCACGTGAACACTGACTGGGAAGTATATACGACAAGACCATTGAACTCTAGTAGATAACAATAATAAAAGGTTCAAATAAAGCTGAGCTTAGAAAGAGTAAAACAATATATCGCGCTCCATACCCTTTCAATGGATAATGTATCTTGCAACCCTTTGGCAACCCAAAGTAGCATTCACGTATTTTATTTCCGAAAGTGTGGGTTGTCCCTCATTCGGGAATTTTATCCTCTTCAAAATTTTTGTACATTCCGTTTTCTCACTGTAAGACAGCTATTAGCGCCCCGCGAAAGTAGGACCAGAAACGAAAATTTTCACACTATCAGACTATTTTGGAAGATCTACCCTCTTATAGTCAACGGTGTTATCTTAAGTCTATATATATATAAAAGGATCAACACTGCTGTCAAAAAAATTATAGAAAGGACATCAGAATACCAAGAATCATACCACAGCCAACCACAATGCCAGAATTTGCACCATTAAAAAACGATTTAATACTTAGAGCAGCCAAGGGGGAAAAAGTCGAAAGACCCCCAATTTGGATCATGGTATGTTACAATTTGATTTCGATGTGATCTTACCAATGATGACGTGTACTAACATTTTTTTTTTTTTTTTACATTAGAGACAAGCAGGTCGTTACTTGCCAGAATACCACGAAGCTAAAGGTGATAGAGATTTCTTCCAATGTTGTCAAGATGCAGAAGTTGCATCCGAAATCACCATTCAACCAGTGGATCATTTCGATGGATTGATTGATGCTGCCATTATTTTCAGTGATATCTTAGTCATTCCTCAAGCCATGGGATTTGAAATCAACATGATTGAAGGAAAGGGTCCAGTTTTTTCAGACCCATTGAGAAAACCAGAAGATTTATCTAAAATTGATTTAAATCCAGATGTTAAAACCAAATTAGCTTGGGCTTACAAGGCAATTACTTTAACTAGAACAAAATTAAATGGTAGAGTACCACTTTTAGGTTTTGTTGGTGCTCCATGGACATTGTTGGTTTACATGACCGAAGGTCAAGGTTCTAAAATGTTTAGATATGCCAAAGAATGGATTTTCAAATACCCAGAAGCTGCTCATAAGCTTTTACAAGCCACTTGTGATGCATGTATTGAGTTTTTGGCCCAACAAGTTGTCGCTGGTGCTCAAATGTTACAAATCTTTGAATCTTGGGCTGGTGAATTAGGTCCTGATGACTTTAACGAATTTGCATTACCATATTTGAGACAAATTTCTGCTAAATTGCCACCTAGATTGAAAGAATTAGGAATTGAAGAGAAAATTCCATTGACTGTTTTCGCCAAAGGAGCTTGGTATGCATTGGACGATTTATGTGATTCAGGTTATGATTGTGTCTCCCTTGATTGGTTATACAGACCTGAAGATGCTGTCAAGGTTGTCAACGGTAGAAGAATCACCTTACAAGGTAATTTGGACCCTGGTGTCATGTACGGTTCTGACGAAGTAATTGCCAAAAAAGTCGAAAAGATGTTGAAAGGATTTGGCAAAGAAAATTACATTATTAATTTCGGACATGGTACTCATCCATTCATGGACCCTAAAAAGATTGAATTCTTTATGAAACAGTGTCATAAAGTTGGTGAGTCATTGTAAAGAGTATAGATTGTAAGTAAACAAAAACACGCAAAAATTTTTAATAAATATATATATATTTATAATGACGCACAGGCACACAGAGTTTTGCAGTATGAATTTTTTCTTTTTCTCAATAATTTTTTTTCTTCTTGTAATTTAAACCACTTTCATTTTATTCCGCCACTAAAACAATGAATCAAGACAATCTGTATATTTACAACCTACCAGAGAAGGTAAGCAATTCGCTTGAATTGTTATATTTTGATTCTAATACATTTGAAAGCATTAAAGTTGAAGAGGCAAAGAATGAAGAAAAACCACATAAAACCAACTCCGAAGTACATGATCCAGAATATTATAAATCAGATTTGTACAGATACAATATAAAACGACAACTCCTTAACTTACCTCCCGTTACAGAAGATGAGTTTGATAATTTACTTGAAAAAGAATCTATAGAAAGTTTATCTGGTTCAGATGAGAGTGACACCGAGGAAGATAAACTACAGACTTTGATAGAAGAGCTAGAAGTTAATTCCAAAGCAGATGATGAAGAGGAGTCAATGGTGAGTTATCTTAATACCAAGTCACCTTTCATATTATTTAAATCCCCATTGGTCCCATTAGATAAAGCCATTGGGGTATACAAGGCAGTATATTCTCCAAGTCAAATAAATGATCCCATACAATCATTTGGGCAATTCTCCAAAACAGGTAAATCAGCATTATTCATGATTGGTGGTGGTCATTTTGCAGGTGCCATCATATCTCATGTGAAGAAAAACACCAAAGGAAATGCTCCTAGCGCCAAGGAGTCACTTCAAGAACAAGCAGTTGATATCATAGTTTCAAAGACATTCCATAGGTATACCACGAGACGAAAACAAGGTGGGTCACAAAGCGCTAGTGATAATGCTCGTGGTAAGGCAAATTCTGCTGGGTCGAGTATTAGAAGATACAATGAACTGGCATTGATACAAGAAGTTAGAGAATTATTACAAGAATGGAAACATCATATTGATGAATGTGATTCAATTTATATTCGTGCCAATGGTGCTTCCAATAGAAAAATCTTGGTTGGATATGAAGGTGCAGTAATTGAAAATAAAGATGAAAGACTAAGAAGTTTCCCATTCACCACAAAGCGTGCCACCACTCATGAATTAAAACGAGCATGGGTAGAATTATCCCATTTACATGTAGTGGAGATGCCTAAAGTGGTGAAAAAGAAACAAAAAAAACAAGCAAATGTTGACAGATCACCAACTCCAAAATTAGAAAAATCACCAGAAGAAATCAAGCAAGAACAATTGGTAAATGAAGTCATTGGATTACTAAAGCGACAAAAGGCACCAAAATTAATCAACTTTATTAAACAGAATAGCATCAACGTAGATACTTTCAATTTATCCAATGTTCATACACCAACATTGTTACATTTTGCAGCTGCTAATGGACTCGGACACATGGTACAAGTGTTGTTAATAAATCTTAAAGCATCACCTACTGTATTAAATAATGCTGGTAGAACACCTGCTGAAATTGCTGATGCCGAATCTAGAAAAGTATTCCAAATTGCACGTCATAAACTAGGTGAAGATTATTGTGATTGGGAATCAGCAAAAGTGGGTCCACCGAAATCTAAAGAACAAATTGAGGAATCCGAAAAAGCCAAGAATGAACTGATAAAACTCGAGAAACAAAAATTAATCCAAGAAGAATTGGCAAAGAAAACAGAAATGGAATTGAAAAAGCCAAAAATTTCATCTAGTGGTGTTTTAAGTAGCCCCCAAGTTGATAATTTAAGTGGATTAAGTGAACAACAGAAAATGAGATTGATGAGAGAACAAAGAGCTAGAGCTGCTGAAGCCAGGTTGAAAGGTATGCAAAAATAGTCATCATATATATATATATATATATATATACTTCTATTCTATTCTATTGTAATCTAATCCTGTTGATTACTCACTTTCAGCATAATAAACGTTATTGGTAACTTTTTACTCCGAAAAGTGTTATTATTGGTAATGCGATGTAGCACGATATCGAAAGGTAAGTTTTTGTTGACACCAGGATTGTAATGTTGATAATTACTTAATGCAGATTTGACAGCAGATTTCTTTAATACATCTTCATTCTCTCCCATCTTTTTTTGAAGTTCTAAAGCAGATACCCAAGCTTGTGTTGCATATGGCGGTGGTGTATCTTCACCTCCATTATCTGTCTTCAGTTGTGATTGTGATTGTGAATGTGAAGGTGGTGGGTCCAAAGTTGCTCCATCACCTTTACATGAACATTCCAATAAATCATGGGTATTGGATATTGTATCTTCATGTACTTCGAATATGTTCTTTAGATCACTATCATCAAACATATCTGATTTTGCAGTTGAATCATTATCCAAAAACTTTGAACTTAATTCGTTTTTGACTAATTGACGTTGGAAAATCTTTTCATCAAAACATCCGGTCGTGAAAATTCTATAAATGAAACATGGTTTTTCTTGACCATCACGATGAATTCTTGACATCGATTGTAAATCAGTTGCTGGATTCCAATCATTATCAAATAGGATTAATCTTGATGCACCGACTAAATTAATCCCCATCCCTCCAGATTTGGAGGATAACAAAAACACATTGATTTTTGGATTGGTATTGAACTGTTTGACAATATGGCTCCTGTCTTTGGTAGATGTTGAACCATCTAATCTAGAAAATGTCAAGTTTATCTTGTGTAAAATAGTTTCCAAAAGGTTCAATGTTTTGGTATAATTTGAAATCAAAACTACCTTCTCTCCTTGTGCAGCAATTTCCATTAATAATGGAATTAAAACATTGATTTTACCTGATGATAACTCAAGCTTAAAGTTTTCTTCAACAATTTGTTGGAAAAACGAATCGCTCGATAATAATGAAGGTGAGTTACAAATTTTCTTGAATAAATTAATCAATTTAAGGGAATCAGTACCTCTAATGATTTGGTCGAATTTCCTCAAGTTTGTTATATATCGAAACAACTTCAATTGTAATGTTGTGGGTGGAACAAACAATAAAACATCAGTCTTACTTGTGAGGTATTGGGCCAAAATGGCTTGTGTTCTTCTTAAAATGAACTGCAGGGTTAACTTGATCAACAGTTGCGATATTTCATCTCCCTTTCGTTTCACTTCTGGGTCAAAACAATTGACATCCCGAGCTCGGGAAATTGGGTTCACGTAGTTTTTCTGGAACGTCTTCAAATCAGGAAGAACCCCTGGATTAAGGAATGAAATCAAGGTATGAAATTCAATCAATTCATTTTGGATAGGTGTACCAGTCAATACAATTTTCCTAGGGATGTCCATTTTAATCAAGTTATTCAACACCTTGCTTGCATTATTCTTCAACCGGTGTCCTTCATCACAAACCAACAAATCAAACTTGATAGTTGACAATTCCTCATAGTGAATAGTTATTTTCTCGTAATTGACAACTAAAACTTGATAAACGTTCAATTTACCAAAATTAAGAATATCTTGCTTTTCATTTGACATTGAATTGTTTAATGTAAGAACATTTAGTTTGTTTGGACCCAACCATTTCCTAAACTCTTGTCTCCAGTTTGAAATCAAAGTAGCTGGACAAACAACAAGTACTTTATTAACCACTGATTTCTTTTGATCTGGAAATGGGTTTTGTTTGAGTAAAGTCCATATAGTAGTGATGGTCATGAGAGTCTTTCCTAAGCCCATCTCATCAGCCAATAAGCACCCTTTACCATCGAAACTGCGATATCCCATAAGACATTCGTATAAAAAGGACACACCTTCGATTTGATGAGGACGTAGTTTGGTTGCCAAAAGAGGATCAATATTTACTTTGACAAAGTTTGTTGTATCCGGTGGAGGGGGCAATGCTATAGCATTATTATTATCATCATACATTGCCTTTCTAGAGTGGGGTTGTTCAGTATACGTGACAGGGGCTACTTTTTTAAACTGATGGGTTACATTCATAGACGTGGTAGGCACAGGCGAAACACGTTTGAGAACCGGCTTTGGAGCTGCTTCCTGCGAGGATTCATGTGATTCACCACTCAATTTCTCATCCAATTCTATTTCATAGGTCCCAAGACTTATCACTTCATCGAAATCAGGTAATACAGTAAACGTTCTTTTTCCGAGTGATTTGTTGTCGCTGTTTTTAACTGAAATCTCACACCCACCATTTCCAAGATGGTAAATCGTTGCATGTCCATCTCCATCCCATGTTTTGTTCTTCTTAGTGGTTTTCTTTCTCCATTGTACAATGTATTTTTCGACAGTCGAGCCTGTTGGTGTGGATGGTCTCGACTTTTTAACTACCGGCGCAGAATTTGCAGCATTTGATCCTAAGGTTTGTCGTGGTAGAGTCCGCTTTATCGTAGGTCGATTCAACGATGCTATGGAATTTCCGCCAGCTTGACTGACATTTTTCATTAACCTTGGAGCTTTGAAAGGGGCATTTGGTCTGGCGCTCATTTGTAGTGAAGATACTGCCAATTGACGCGTTCAGTGGTTTGTATGGTGTTTAGATTTTCTTTTCTTTTTTTTTTTTTCAGTTTTGTTTTGGTCTCCTTGAAATGCAATGTGGATCACACGAACCAATTTTGGTTGAATCTACTCACCATTCATTGTTATGGAAAAGAATATATCACAAACTATGCATCATATATTACATTAATTAAAATTAAAACTAGATAATCTGTACTCAGTTACTAAACTCGTAACTTCAAAAATTAAATAAACGGGAGAAGGATTTCCCATCATCACTAAATCTCTGCTTGCTCTTTTTTCCATTCTTTGTTCCTATTGTCATCCAAGTATAATAATACCTTTGAATATTGTTCTACAATTACCTTTGGTATTTCTAACCTGAGAATCCATTTACAGGACCTAAGTCAGCCCCATATATATAATAGTATGCTCTCGAAAGGGTAAACATAACTGAAGCAGGCAAGTAAGCATAAACACCATAAACTGCCAAAGAAGTGAGACCTAATAGGAAACCATGAAGTAACAAAGTCTCAGTTGGTGTAAGCATGGTGAATGGGAAATGGAAGTAATACAAATCATATAATGAATGTTTATGTGGTTTGGTAGGTGATGATTGTTTCTCTAAAGTCTTGCTCATTTTGTTCTAAGTAATGATATGTATATGTATATGGGAATGGTTATGGTTATGATTATGGATAAGGACAAGGATATGGTTATGGTAATAATCAGATGAGGAAGTGGTTGTAAAATAAAATAAAAAAAACCAAAAAATCAAAAAACAAAATTCGAAATTAAAAACTTGTAGCGAAAGGTAGTTGTTATCAATGAATTAAACAGCACAGTAGTTATATATATATATGATGAAGGGGGTTATGTAATTTTTTTTTCTTTGTTTAAATCCGTATTTTGGTTAAGTATAAAAAATTGCAATATAAAAGAGCGTGTAAACGATGTTAACACTTACACTTACACTTACACTTAACAGGCACACGTCCACATCCACCCACTCACACAAATTTCATAAAAAAAATTTTTTTTTTTTCTTTTTTTTTTTTTCTCGGTTAAGAAAATGCACATAATCTCCGAATTAAGTGGCTGTGTGCGGCTTACTTTTCACCTTCCTAATTCAAACAACACAAGGTCGTGTAAATCACAACACACAATTTTTTTTTCTTTTCTCTGACAAACCTTTCAACAACTACAACAACAGCAACGGCAACAGCAGAAAAATCTACAACCCAATTCAATTACACCGCAGTTATTCTTTTTTAGTTTAAGATCACTCCCCTTCCATTCATAATGCCAAAGAATACATTATATGTTACTGGTTTCACCAGAGAATCAAAAGCTGCTGATTTGGCTCCTGATTTTGAAAAGTATGTATAAACATTGCAAAGTAATGTTTTTGATGTTCTTCACAACTTGTTAATTTTTTTTTTTTTTTTTAGGGGAAACAACTCTTTGTCAAATCTCTAATTAACAAACAGTTCTAGGATATTAAAGAAGATATCCCATTACAGAATCACCTGTTCTGTCCAGAGTTCCTGTTTTCATGTCCATGATTTTCCTTTTTTCATATTCCTATTCCTATTCCTTTTTCCTTGTCCAACCCAACATATCCCCCAGGTTTTATTCCAACTTCATGAACACTCCATCATTCTTATGATATCCCCTTCCTTCAATTCAGACATTCAATTATTCATATTTTTCTATTTCTCCTTTCTTTTCCTTGATTATGCAGTTTTTCATTTTCACTTTTCCTTTTATCCCCTTTTTATTGATTCTTATTTTATTCCTTCTCCTTTTATCCATTTACCTTCTTCCTTATTCCTTTTTTTATTTAATCATTCGTAATACAATTCCCCCCAAATTCCAACAAGAAAATCAATCAAAAATTTCTACAATTTCATTATTATTATTTTATCATTTCATCAACTAACACACATTTTCAATCAAGATTCGGTGAATTAGTCAGATTAGACATCCCTCCTCCAAGATCAGACGACGGTGAAAAATATGCCTTTGTTGAATATAAAGATGCTGAAAGTTGTGAACGTGCTTTGGAATTGGACGGTAAGACTTTGCCTTATTCAATTAAGGACGGTTTAGTCGTTCAAGTTGCCAGATCCGATCCATATCGTGTCAGACAACAATACCAAGGTGGTAGAAGCTACGGTGGTGGTTACCGTGATGGTGGTAGAGGCTATGGTGGCGGATACCGTGATGGTGGCTATAGAGATGGTGGTTATCGTGATGGTGGCTACAGAGACAGTGGTAGAAGAGGTGGTTATGGTGGCTTCAGAGATGGTGGCAGAAGAGGCGGCTATGGTGGCTACGGAGGTTTCAGAGACGACAGAAGAGGTGGCTACAGGGATGACAGAAGAGGCGGCTTCAGAGATGACAGAAGAAGAGAAGGTGGTGGTGGTGGATACGGCGACTACAGACGTGACGAAGGTAGAAGAGGTTATGACCGTGAAGAAGGTAGAAGAGGTTATGATCGTGAAGAAGGTAGAAGCGGATTTGATCGTGAAGAAGCTAGAGAAGGTAGAGGCGAAGAAAGAAGATACAGTAGATCCCCATCCAGATCCCCTCCAAGAAGAGAAAGATCCAGATCACCAGAGCATTTCTAATTTTTAATGTAACAAAAAAAAAAAGAAAACAAGAAAGCAAACCAATAAATGATGTATAACATTTACATGTACTAATAGTAAATAGTTTTATGTAGACCTCTATAGTGCTAAAATGAACAAAAAAAATGAAAAATACAAAAAAAGAAAGATATAACCATAGATCAGTAAGAATAAACCAATAATATTCTTTTTAAAAGTATTACATTCCAAACAATCCAGCATTTGTAGGCTCGAATCCATATCCTTGACGTCCAATTGATCCAGGAAATCCTATGGTTCCAGGTGAATGACTTCTACCTGAATTTCTAATCGAAACATCACGCAAAGTATTCATGATACATAAAAGAACCAAGGAATCAAGATCAACTGATAAAGTACTATTTGAATCTTTACCTTCCAAAGTATTAATATCCTGATAAATTTGAATTTTCCCCACCTCATTGAATTTTCTAGGAATAATTTGAGAGTTTAGATACAATATGGAATCTTTGAATGAACCAAAAGGCGGTAGATCATTACTTACAAACAGAGGTTGGGGTAATTGATATGAACTGGTTTCATTAGCAAAAGGAGTATCTGGAATCGGATTTATATAAGTTTCAGGATCATTGATGTCGAATGGAATATATTGATCAGGGGATTTTCGTTTTATAAATCCAGAACTTTGTTTTTTGTTAATGATTTTGTCAACTAAAGAAGGTTTACCTTCATCTACTATAAGTAGCCTCATGTGGGGGTTATAATGTTGAACCACCCCCAGAATAATTGAAGGCCCAATAACTCTAAATCTAGTGTTTTTGTAATTGAAATCGGCAAATGGTCGGAAGTTACTTTGAAACATTACAATTTTAAATTTTGGTTGATTAGGAGGACAAAATTCAAAGATGAATCTTCTATATGGATGGAAATATTTGGAATACACCAGACAGAAATTGAATGTTTCAAAATCTGCCTCTGCTTCATCTTGTGTATTATTCGGATCGGGGGGTCGGGAAGGAATTTCTTTGAATTTTTTGAATATAATCATTGGAGTGTTCTTACGGAATGAGGACAAATATGGAACTTGTACTTTAAACAATGGTAATCCAAGACCTTTTAATTTTTGATCCAACGGAACAATATGATGACGGTCGTCGATGATAATATTATCATCACCATTTAAATCTTCCCTCTTTGTTGCCGATGATACTCTTTTGATTGTTCCCTTTTGATCATACACCACAATCAGGTTTTTCCTATCCTTCCTAATATTCAGTCGTAGTGATTTAAATAATTCGAACGATTCTTCGCTTGGGAAAATATACATATTATGTTTCAACATTCCTCCAACTAATATAAACAGTCGTTTCATTGAATAATCAGTTAATGATTTCTCCATAATCTTGAAATATGATGCAGCATAGGCTTCCACGGGAACATGGGTATCTTCAAATACAGTGGAACTATCATCAAAAGAGTCATCCATGGGAACAAGAATATGTGATGGTTGATTCTCATTTTGAATACTAATATTGCTATTGCTGCTGTCATTGGAGTTGTTCTGTTGCTGGGGGTCACTTTCATAATATCTTCTGTTTTCAAATAGTCGCATTTGTCGAATAACAAATGGCAAATACATGGTAAAGTTGTCGATGTAACTATCTTGTAATTCCAATCGTTGGTGTCGTTCAATATACAATGTCTCTGCTTCGGATAAAGTGGCCGAATTATTTGATCTTGTTGTTGCTAATGGGGAAAGATCATCATCGTCTTGTATGGCCAGGTCATTTCCCGTATGGAGGATTTCATAGTTGATGGCATTGATAGGATGAGGTGAACTGTATCTTCGTGAATTGTTGACCTGGGGATCAGACGGTCTTGTCTGGGGCGCTAAATTAGCGCTTAGTCTTCTAAACATAGTATCTCTTCTCCCTATGATTGGTTAGTTAGTTGGTTAGTTGGTTGGTTGGCTGGTGGGTTATTGTTGTTGTTGTGGTTGTTGATATGGTTGTGGTTGCAGGAATGGTCGGAAGTAGATGACTAATAAAGATACAAAGAAATCAATGGAAGATAATAAAAAAAAATAAATTAAATACACAAACCCTTGAGAACTTAACAAAAGAAAAAAATACAAAGGATTAAATTAATGAGTGTGGAAAAATTGTTTAGTTTGTGTTCAGCCGAGTGGTTGTTGTTTGTGTGTGTTGCTACCACATGTCATACCCTTGATGATAACACATTTGACACAAAATCTCATACACACACACTTTTATCTGAGCGCAAATTTACTGACTCCACCAAAAAAAAAGAATATATTCATTTATTATTATTACTAATTATCAATTATTAATTATAAAGTACATTATTACTGTATAAGAAAAGAAAAAAAAGAAGTATAAAACAACAATAACGACAACGATAATACTCCCTTCCACAAGTTATAAACCCAGCAACAAGTCATAACTTGACTTGTGCTTTTTTGGACTCAATTTAAATTCCTTTAAATCTGGAGCATAGTTTTCCTTATCTAAATGGAGTAAACTCGAAGTGGTTGTATTGTATCTCTTGTATTCTGCATCTAAAGTACTGTTATTACTACTATTGGTGGTATTACTACCACTAGCAGCATTGTTATCCACTAGACGACGTAATCTGGTTGTCTTCGATAGACTCTTTATTATCTGATCCTTATCCTTGAGTTGTTCTTTTAACATCACTATTTCTTCTTCTTGATCTTTCAAAACATCATACAATTCTGATGAATCATTGGTTGGAATAGTTGCAGTTGTGGCACTATTCATACTGTCCAATTTCAATTGATTTTCCAAATGGGAAATATACGTTCTATATTCATTGGTTTCAAATGTTACTCGTTTGTAAAAATCTTCAATGTTCGACATTAATACTTGCAGGTCATCAGCTCCTGATGTTATTATATCATTTAATATATCATTCTTAACAATCACAGTTTCTGTTTTTTGTAAATCTGTCAATCTTGTAAAATGATCCAATTTCTCATACAAGACTCTATTCTCAGCTTCCAATTCAATAATTCTAGCACTTTCCAAATCAGTTGTGGCAACAAATAAAGAACTAGCACTATTGTTATTGTTATTGTTATTGGTTTGTAATTTCATAATTTCTTGTCGTTGTTGTTCAATTATACCATTCAATTCTTGAATCATTTTAGCAGAATCACCATCAAGACGTCTACTTGTATTTCTTTCAACATTGATAACAATGTCTTTAGCTCTAGCGGCAAATCTTAATGTCTTGTAAGTTTCCGCCACACATTGTTGTGAACTTTGTTGATTACCTCCCATATGAATAGTACAAAGAATCAGTACCAATGAAGACCCACTCAATGCTGGTTGTAATAATCTTGTTAATTTAGAATCCCTATATGGGATATGTTCCAATGTTGAACTGGATAATTTATTAATCACATTTGATAATGCCAATAAGGATTTATTAATATATGATCCTTCTTTTCTTCTTTCTAAACTCGTTGCTGCTCTTTCCAGCCCTGCTAAATCACATAATGATAACGTAGATTTCACTTCTGTTTCAGTGAAAACATCAACAACTTTTAATTTAATCTGTAGAATTGAATGAGACCTTGAGGACCTCGCATTGAAGTCAGTGGCACTTGTCTTACGATTGGTATCCCCCCTCTTGATTAATTGTAATAATTGTGGTTTGGATGTAATGGTTGCACTGGTTAAACCAATCACTTTCGTTCCAAATTCAGAATCATCTCTAATTTTCAAGTCTTGATTACTATTGGTGGTGGATAATAAATCAATAATTTTTTCATTATAAATTTCAAGGTATGAAACTTCAATGGCATGGGTTTTGGTTGTTGTTGAATGGGTAATTTTATTAAATATATCATTAATTGCCAATTCAACAAATCCAGGATCGGTTTCATTACCTTTCATTGAAAATGTCTTACCTGAACCTGTCATACCATAGGCAAATATTGTTCCATTATACCCTTCATCAAGAAATTTATTCACTATACTTAAACAGGATTTAGTATAGACTTGAAAATTACTTAATTGGAAATCCATAGGAAATACATTATCAAAAATGAATCGTGCTCCATCTTCTGCATTAGTTATAGAATTATCAAATTCATCAATAATCCAATTATCACTATTATTATTATTAGTATTATCATTAATAGTAGTATTAGAATTAGTATTAGTATTTGGATTTGGACGTATAGAAACGGAAATTGTTCCCGTGTATGGTTCTTGTTGCTTTAAAGAAGGAGTACATGGTCGACTAATTGACATTGCTGAACCTGGTCTTGATCTTGGTGGTTGAATAGGGGATGATGATTTTGGAGCTAAGGATATTCTCGAAGGTGGTCTAAATGTGTTTCTTGATGGTGTCGAATTCATCAAGGTGGAATTAGCATTACAAGATCTTGCACTTGTGGGTATCATCTTATTGTGAGACATTTTTTTTTTTTAATTTAGAAAATATATATAGCTCAAGAATGTAAATGTAAACAGTTAAGCCAGTTTCGTTAAAAATTAATAAAAGCTAAATCAATTAATTGAATAGACACACAGAGAGACAAGTATGGTTGACAAGGTGATAAACGGTTTGTCTGTCTTTTTCAAAATGAGCCTGTGTGGTTTTTTTTTTTTTTTTTGGGATTCTTAAGTGTTAGCAAAATTTTTTGGTCGTGAAAATTAGACGTGTTTACATTCCATCCGAATCAGGACACAAGACCACCTTTTTAATTTTACTCGGCTGCGAAAAATATTACACAATTAAAAAAAAGACAAGAAACAAGACCAAGAATTAATATAATATACAATATACAATATACCTTTATTATTTACTCGTGAGAGAGGAGAGGAAGATAAGACTAACTAACAAGCGGTGTGTGTTATAAGATAAAACATGCTCGGTCAGTTATATCTTTTCCATACCAAACAGACCAATCCTTATACTTTTTACTTAATTCACTACCAACCAGATCCAATTCTTGTTTTGCAAGAATTGCACACCGAATATCATAATAAAAAATACTAAAACATAATTTTCGACTAATAACCGATCCAATATCCATTATCTTACCAAACTTGATAAAATCCGACCTAATTTCATCCAAATTTAAATTCCCCGAATAATGAATATCTGGCTCAGGATAAAACATTTTATCACCATTACGAATTCTTTTACCTGGTATATTCTTTGATATAATTAAACATCTTCTACATCCATTTTGTAATATATCCGTCATTAAAGTTTTTGATAAAGTAAAATTAACAAGATTATTCTCATCATTTAACCATTCAACTCTTAATTTTATTCCATTTACCATTAATAATCCCGTGGCTTTACCATATGTATAAAATTGTTTTGCATGTTCCGGGAAAATAAAATATAATTCAATTTTACCATTGGGTAATACCACCAATTTCTCTAATGGACCCCCACATACTTGTTGTATAATACTATTTAATCCCATAGATTCATTAATATTTGATAACACAACGCATCGTTTCTTATTTGGTTGTTCGGAAATGGGTTTCCTAACCCGATTAAAAACCTTATGCAATTTATCATTTGCAACATGATTGATATTTTCCAAACTTGGATTAATTCCCATCAATGGTCCTCCTCCTCCCCCTTCTCCTCCCATTCCTCCTCCCCCTACTGTACCTATACCTGCACCTACACCTACTCCACCTCCACCTCCTCGACCATGGTTGTTCCTCTTTTTATTGGGAGTATAATTCGTAATTGTCAAATTATTTTTATCATCATTTCCAAGTGTTGACAGATCATCATGAAAATTAAATTCATCAGATTTAGATTGATCATGTAAACTTTCAATTCTTGTAAATGGCCAAGAACAAACTTTAAGGAAATTATTTCTTCTACTTGATGAAGAAGTTCCATGAATAGTAGAAAATTTCGTATTATTAGTATTGTTACTATTATTATTAGTATACCCATGTCCACCTCCACCACCATCATCAGATACCATTCTTGAAAATGTAAAACTTGGAGCTCGAATAGATGTTCCACTGGGATTGGTTGAAGTATTGGATTTTCTAAGGGTAAAGTTATTGGTAGCTGTTGTTGTTAAATTTGATGCCATTTGAGCTGGTGAACTTTCAAGTAAATAGGAATCGGAATTCATTAGGGACTTTAACATGGTTATATATATATATCTAGATTTGGTGCATGTTTTTTAAGTTGACAAAAAGTAAATTAATCTTACAGTCTTAGGTAAATATATATATATATATATGTATATGCTAGAATTGGAAAATTGTTATCCTGGTTGGTTCTTATCTGAATTATCATATTATTTTGCACCTATATCTTTTTTGATACCTGAATAAGACTTTGTGTGTAAAATTGGAAATAACATATCAATGCCATGCCACAAATATAATATAAATCTACTAACAAATACCAGAGAGAAACGGTTTTCTTTTTTTTCTAGAAATAAATAGAATTATGTGTATGGTTAAAGGTACCTGAACTATCTTGGTACTGAGTGTGATCGATAAACCTTCAACCACACACCGCGACAGTACCTCGTCCTGCCGCGTTATTTGTATTTTTCATTTTCCACTCTCGCAACCACGTCTTCCTCATCGCTAGCTTAAGTGTAGAAGAAAAAAAAAAAAAATTCAACTGAAAAATATAGTTAGAAAAACCTGGCTGTTATTTTACATGTCAAGACATTGGATAGGCAAAATTATTAGAATCATGTCGGAATCACTTAAAAGAACAGTTTCACAAGAGACTTTACAAGTCTCCAAAAAACCAAAGATTATTCAAATGGGTATTAATGAAGAAAAAGCAGGAATTACCCAATTTATTAATCCTAATGTTGTTGGATT
Organism: Candida neerlandica; assembly: GCA_030557875.1. NCBI lineage: Eukaryota > Fungi > Ascomycota > Pichiomycetes > Serinales > Debaryomycetaceae > Candida > Candida neerlandica. Next base: position 15,891 of record JANIWD010000169.1, read on the forward strand.
CTCCGGTTGTTTAAAAACTTTACATTCTGATTTTCAAGTCAATGAAATTGAACCAAATGGAAATGTTGTTCATTTGACCGATATGGGAATTGATGTTGGACCAAGTAAAAAAGAATTACGATTACAAGAAAGAGCTAAATTTAGAGAAGAAATGGCCGGGAAAACAGAAGAAGAAATTGCTGAATATAAAGCTCAGAAATTAAAAGAAAAGGAAGAAGAAAGAGCAAAGAAAGAAGAAGAAGAAAAAAACGAAGGAACTAAATTTGAATTATTGGATGAAGATCGTGAAGAATTATTGAAATTTATAACTGAAAAGGAATTATCTCAAATTGAAGAATTATTTACTTCAGGTGCAAATATGGAAACTGAAACTAAATTCGATGATAAAGAACAACGTACAAATTTACATAAATTGATTAGAAAGGCATTTCAAAGTAAATTAGAAACTGTAACTTCACCAGAAAATACTTTTAAAATTGCCATTGGTACTTCAAAACGTTCTAATCGTCAACCTAAAAATCAACAAGAAAGTATGCATCACGTTGATGAAAATGGGGTTTTAAATTATGGTTTAGGTCCATATAAAAATTACTTACATTTCACTTTATATAAACAAAATCGTGACACCATGGAAGCAGCTAATAATATGGCCAAATTATTAAGAATCAGTCATAAATTTATTACTTATGCCGGTACAAAAGATCGTCGTGGAGCAACTTGTCAAAAATTCAGTATTCACAAAGGTAAAGTATTAAGAGTTAATGGATTAAATAAACAAACTAAACATGGATTTACACTTGGTTCTTTTAGTTATGAAGACCATCCATTGAAATTAGGAGATTTAAGTGGGAATCAATTTACTATTGTTATTAGAGATGCCAAAACAATTGATGGAAAAGGTGATTTAGAAGCAACAGTTAAATCTTGTTTTGAAAGTTTAAACAAGAATGGATTTATTAATTATTTTGGAATGCAAAGATTTGGATCATTCAGTGTATCAACAGATGAATATGGGAAATTGGTATTAAGTAACAAATGGGAAGAATTTGTTGAATTACTTTTATCCGAACAAGAATCCGTTGCTCCTGCTTCAATAGAAGCCAGAAAAATTTGGAAAGAAACTAGAGATTCGGAAAAGGCATTACAAGCATTACCCCATTATTTCGTTGCTGAAAATGCAATTTTGAAAACATTAAATAATGAAAAACAAAATGAAGATAAAAAATATACCAAGAATGTATATCTTAAATGTATTCAAGCAATTCCAAGAAATCTTCGTATGATGTATGGACATGCATATCAAGCATATATTTGGAATACCGTTGCTTCTAAAAGAATTGAACTTTATGGATTGGAATTAGTGGAAGGAGATTTAGTATTTGAAGATTCCCAACAAGTATTGGATGAAGATGTTGCATTTTTGAATGAGGCAAAAGTTAAATCATTAACTAAAGAAGATATTGAATCGGGTCAATACAGTATATTTGATGTTATTCTTCCAAGTCCAGGATTTAAAGTTCAATATCCAACTAATGAAACCTTGAGGAATGTTTATGTTGAAACTATGGCTAAAGATGATTTGGATCCATTTAATATGGCAAGGAATATCAAAGAATTTTCATTAACTGGTACTTATAGAAAATTAATGGCTCAAGCCAAAGATTTATCTTATGATATAATAAGATACTCCAATGATGATGAAGATAAACCATTGATTAGAACTGATTTGGAATTGTTACAAATAAAGAAAGAAACCAATGAAGATGCTACAAGACTTATCACCAATGAAGAGGAAAACAAAGGTGGTGATAAATTAGCTGTTGTTTTGAAAATGCAATTAGGAGTTAGTTCATATGCAACCATGGCATTAAGGGAATTTATGAGAATAGATACATCTAAATACCGTGAAGGTTTATGTAAATAGATAATACAAATATATAATCATGTCACGTGACATTTATAGAAAGAACGTAATTAATACCATTATCAGTTGGTAGCACACACGAACAAAGGGCTTAGATAAGAATTATTAATGAAACAAGAACTGGAATAGCAAACTTGAACTGAAACAGGAGGCAATTACCAACATATTTGTAAATCATATAAGCCACAAATAAGTAACATAGAAGACAGAAGACAGAAACATGTATTGGGAGATATAAGATAAGTAAGTTAGTTGAATGGGGATAGGCTTGAGCTTAAGAGAAGGGGATCGTTGAAAGTGTTGGGTGGGGGAGGCTGTGTTGGAAGAGGGAAGATGGAAGATGGAAGATGCAGCTACGGAGGAATATAAGTATAAGTATAAGACCAAATAACTGATGAAGGGTGAATACAATAATATATGTATAACTTAATGCAGTGTTTTATTTAATGTATTGTAATGTTTGCGTCACTTGATTAATTATTTTTATTGCGTGTGCCTCATTTTTTAACTATTCACTATTAGTGTGTTAGTGTGTTAGTGTGTTAGTGTGTTAGTGTGTTAGTGTGTTAGTGTGTTAGTGTGTTAGCGTATTGGCAGTAAAAAACTCGTTGCCAATTTTATTTTTTTTCTGTTGTTTCTGTTGTTGTTGTCCTTGTTGATTTTCTTTTTCTTTTGTAGAATAGAATACTTTTATATATTCTTGTACTATCATCAATACTACCATTCCACATATATCACAACCATGTCATTAGAACATCCACATCCTGAATCAGGACATCAATTAAAGAAAATATTTAATAAATTAAGTGGACAACCAGAATCATATTCACGTAAACAGAACTACACTTTTGGTAAAACCCTAGGTGCTGGTTCATTTGGTATCGTTAGATACGCCAGAGACAACACCACCAATGAAGAAGTTGCTGTCAAAATTATCCTTAAAAAAGCTCTTAAAGGCAATGAATCAATGATTATTGATGAAATGCAATTGTTGGAACAATTGAACAATCCCCATATTGTTGGATTTAGAGATTGGTTTGAAAGTAAAGATAAATTTTATTTGGTCACACAATTAGCAACTGGTGGTGAATTGTTTGATAGAATTGTTAAAAAAGGAAAATTCACAGAACATGATGCTTCTTTGGTGGTTATTCAAGTATTAGAAGCATTGGAATATTTACACAATAAAGATATTGTTCACCGTGATATTAAACCAGAGAATATTTTATATTTAAACTCTGATGATGAATCACCCGTTGTATTGGCAGATTTCGGTATTGCCAAAAGATTACAAAATTCCAATGAAAAGTTGACATCTTCTGCTGGGTCCTTTGGTTACGCCGCACCAGAAGTCATCTTGGGCAGTGGTCATGGTAAACCGTGTGATATTTGGTCCCTTGGTGTTGTTACCTATACTTTATTGTGTGGATATTCGCCATTCAGATCAGAGAATGTCCAGGATTTCATCAATGAAGTTAAACACAACAATGCCGTTATTTTCCATGCTGATTATTGGAAAGATGTTTCCAAAGACGCTCGTAGATTCATCATTAAAGCATTACAATTCAATCCAGAAAATCGTCCAACTGCCACCGAATTATTGCATGATCCATGGTTAGTGACAATTGCTCGTGACTACAAAGAAACTGACTTGTTACCAAACTTCAAACAAGGATTCGACGCCAAACAGAAATTCAAACAAGCAATTGAATTAGTTAAATTGAATAATAGAATCAAGAAATTGAAAGAATGGCAAACAGATGAAGATGATGATCCATCTGAAATCAATCTCTTTAATGAACATGGCAATCATGAAGATATTAAAGATTCTTCTAGTTTAACGGTACCACAAGACCTACCAGTTCGTTCTGCTTCTCCATTAAATACCTGGAGAAAATTCAATGACGTTCTAAATTCATTAGATAATGACCGATCCAAGGCTTCATTATCTAATTTTACATCCCCATATGATATGTCACATTCAAACAGAGGAACTGAAATTGGAACAGAAAAAGGTAACTCTGCTGCTGGTAATGCATTCGTTCAATTAGTTAAAACTGCAACTCTTCATAAGGAGAAGGTTTCCAATTACAAAGACCCAGAAGAAGAAGAAGGTAATAAAGATGATGTTCAAGAAGGAAAGTAATTACCAAGTCATTCTTATTATGCATCATAATCATCGCCGTCAATGTATCATATTTTTTTTTTAACGATATTAGTATATACAATTTTTTTTTCTTATTTTACTAATTAATTTTAGATTGGTTTTGAATTTTTTTTTCTTCTTCTTCTTCTTCTTTTTCTGTTAACAATTGGTTTCATTGTCGCCGTGGAAATATTTTTTTTTCTACGGTTTTTTTTTTTTTTCAAAGTATATAACACTGAAATTTTTATTCAACGATATATATTAACTAATTGTTTGTTTTTTATTAATCTTAAAAAGTCCATCATCATAATCATCAAATCATCATCGTAGAGGGTGTTCTTTGTTTTAT